>JAECUM010043179.1:0-30339 GCA_016617855.1 Megalonaias nervosa
CTCTCATGGTTTTGTGATAGAGGTGGAGGACATTGATGCAGGCTCACCCATGTCGTCTTCGGAATCACTGACATAGATTTGAGCTAACAGTTCGACTCGCATGTGGGGTGATGGATGATATAGATGGTATGATGAATATTATTTTTGGTAATGTAAGGGATAGTATAATTTGAGATTTTATCTCCTTCTCTTATATTTGAAGCTAAAAGAGGGCGTTTGGATAGTGAGTATGATATAATGGATGGTATAGTATTTTTGTGGTGTAAGGGATAGACTGTTTTGTGAAATTTCATCTTATTCATTTGCATTCTAAGCTAACACAGGACGTTTGGAGTGTGTGTGTGTGTTGGTCTTTTTTTGTCCCTATAAAACTCCCTTTGTTCCTATCCAATTCATTTCACCTACCTACCTACCTACAGTAGCGCATATTCAGGTCAGCCACTTGCAACACTGTTTCCATTTTTCCCCTAGTGTCCAGTACAGTGACGTCATTGAAGTTAGAAATTTTGAGGCTTTAACTATAGACGTGGGTTTTTCCAAAGGAATTTGGGGTCATTCACATATGACATCACACAGTGACGGGGGGGGGAAAAAATTTTGTGACGAAGTGTGACGAGGGGGAGATGGTGTTGAAGAAATGTGATGTCACAATAAATATGAGTGTGGAACGCTTCTTTCAAAAATAATATCAGAACAAAAAAGATTTTTTGACCTGCATCCTCAGCCCATTTTTATCTGCAATAGATAACAACTCTCTCGCAGACGACTTATATTAATATTGTTATCTCAGATGAAATACTGGGTAATTGTTATAACCTTTAACTGGTTTAAACTGTTGTTGTTTTTAATGATTTTATTCTTTTTTAATATAATGTAATACACACTTTAAAAACAAAATGTAGACTAAATAAACTGCTGGCCTACTGGTGATTAAACTTAGATTTTAGAAAAGTAAAACAATAGGCTAACAAGTTATCACCATCCTGACAACAGTCCGACAAGATCAAAGAAACACGAGTTTAGCAAGTTGAAAGACGGTATTCGGTCCGCAGTCAACGTTTAATCTTTTAAAATGTTTTATGTGAAAAAAAAACAACAAATGTAATTAGCTGAGTAGGGCCACCTTGGCCCTGTGTCACGCTGGGACGCCGTACATTAAAGGGAATAAATATATAAAATGTTAGCTTTTTTCTTTCTTTCTGTTGAAAACGTTTTGTTGACACCACTGAAGTGCCAGATTATAAACGGTCCTACTAGTACAAAGAGTCTTTGAAGCTTGATGACATTTAAAAAAGCAGTCTAAAAAAGACAGGATGAGGGGAGAGAACTTAGAGGATTGAGCCAGCATGTGGCACTTTTAAAATTTACGCTATTGAAACTACACAACGTAAGGTGTCCAGTGTTATGTTAGTTTTAATTTTCATGACTTTTCGGCAGCCCATATAAATAGATAAAAATAAATTATATCAGTCTTTATTTAACACTTATGTGCTAGCATATCCTACAAAAACCAAAAAGTCGTGCCAAGATGAACTTATTATAAAATAGAATAGTATCAAGAATGACATATACTTGACTGAAAAAGTTAACCATATGTTGCAAGAGCTCAAGGCAATCTCCATTACAAAAAAAGGATCACTTCTTAACTTTTGGACAAAACAAGCACCATCAGTTTCAAAAAAAAGTTTCTACTCAGGATAATTTAGAGTCCAATGAACAACCGACTGATGTCTTGAATATCATTACTTCTGAAACATTGCCTTCGACAAGCCATTTGGCTACTCCGAGAAATGCTACTGTTCAATTACATTTAAAGTCTCAAACTGATGTCATAAATTCTGACCTCGTTGGTTTGTATAATTGGCAGAAACAAGGACTACTTTCAAATGAGCAGAACTTAGAGTTAAAAGATTAACAAAAAAGAAAAACCGAGTTGGAAAAGAAACTAAAGAGGAAGACTGATGATCAAAGTGACCCAGAAAGCAAGGGATTTGAAAAAATCAAAACCGAATGCTTTATTGGAAGATAATCCTGAACTGCGCACAAAACTGAATATAAGGGCCAGATGTGGTCAACCAAAAATCGAAGAGGAACAACCATTGCTTTTGCAAACTATACTGGATATCGCAATGCATGGTTCAGCTTTTCATGAGAAAAGACAGTTCGAAGTCTACAGAAGTATCAAAATCTTAGATCAATTAACAGAGCAGTTAAAAAAAGATGGCTTCAATATAAGTCGAAGTGGACTATACCTTCGTCTACTTGCTAAGCATAGTTCGTCATCAGAAGGTAAGCGTCATGTAACCACTGTCCCAGTAAAGTTAATTAGAGCGCAAAATGATTATCACACTAAACATATTGATGGCCAGTTTTGCAAGCTACAATAAGACATTTGGAAGAGCTGTCTTCCATTCTTGGACCGGATGAGGTTTGTTTTATCAGCCAGGACAATAAATGTCGCGTCCCAATTGGTCTGGTCGCTGCCAATAAACAGAGTCCAATGCTAATGCACGTTGAATATAAAGTAAGCCTTCCTGACCATGACTGGGTAGTTGCTGCCCGGCACAAACTTACACCCTTGGTGTATGCCGGCATTGAGATCCATCGCAACGATCTTGGAAACAGAGACACTGTTGGCTTTTCTGGCCCAACATTTATAGCCATCCGATGTGGAAAACACTCCACACCAACAGCACTCAGCCATGGATTTGACTTTGAAAAGCTGCTGTGTCTGACAGAGTCCGATACCATAAGCAGGACTGGTATTGATAAATTGGTCAAACTGATTATCGTGTTTACTGTTGATGGTGGACCAGATGAAAACCCACGGTATCAAAAAGTCATTAAGGCTGACATCCACCATTTCTTGAAACACGATATTGACTCTGTCTTCTTTGCAACAAATGCTCTGGGACAAAGTGCTTTTAACAGAGTGGAGAGAAAGATGGCGCTAATGATTAGGGAATTGAGTGGATTAATATTACCTTATGATAACTATGGCAGCTATTTAGACGAACGAGGTAAGACAACTGACACTGAGCTAGAGAAGAAAAACTTTGAATTTACCGGAAAAACTTTGGCTGAAATATGGTCACAGTTGACTGTAGACAATTACCCAATCATTGCTGAGTATATGGATCCATTAAATTCAGAGCTCATGAAACAGGATATATTGTGTAGAGATCAAAACTGGTGTGACACCCATGTCCGCTCAAGCCAATACTTGCTTCAGATTGTGAAGTGCGACGACAACATGTGCTGTTCAAAAGCAAGAAGCTCATACTTCACCATAATAAAAGACAGATTTCTTCCTCCTCCTTTACCCCTTATTCAAACATGTAAAGGGCTTAAAGTTCCAGAACAAGCAACAGATGGAGCCACGCACAAATTTCCATCCTTATTTGCAAGTCTCAAAACGGAAGACATTCTACCTCGGTCAGCAAACACATTTCGGACAATTCCCTACGATCTTTATTGCCCTTCACTTCAATCTGTGCTGAATGGGAGAATTTGCAAGATATGCCACGTGTACTTCTGCTCTCTGGTCATGCTGCGCAGTCACTCAGTCCTTCACAAATAAATAGCAGTTCCATCGAAGCGTATCAGATCAGTGAGAGCCGCTGCTAGAAGGCAACGGGAAATGATGGTCATACTAGCAAATGCGGAGAATGGAAGAAGTGTGGATTGTATTGACGAGGAGGAGCTTGATTTGGAGGGAATACCCCTTCCAATAAACAATGTTAATCTAGAAACAAATGGATTTCTTGTTCGTTCAGTGGAGGAGCATCTTACTTTGCCTTGGGATAATGATAACTATGAAGAGAAGTAATTCATTTACAAATACTTCAGATTTTAAACCCTTAGAATGCTTGTGGATTTGTTGAAACTTTAATTTTAGTAAGAATTGAAGTGATTGATGTGTTTAATTTACATTTCATTTTGTTTAAAATTAATTAAAATTTTTACAAATATTTTTATAAATTTTTAACTAGCCAAGCAGTCCTTGTAAAAGTCTGATTAATTAAACACTATTTTAAATAAAAGATTGTTGTTTTATCTACATAGTTAACTGATTTACAATGTATTTACTTTTCAGTATTACAAGAATTGTGGGAAGAAAGGGGGGGGGTGTAAGAGATTTGTGATGTCATGTAGATGGGGGTCTGGGTTTTTATGACAAAGTGTGATGAGGGGCGGAGATGGGGTCAAAAAAATGGCAAAAATTGCGTGACGTCATATGTGGACGACCCTTTCCACAGGATGTAGCTATAAATAAATACTAGGGTTTTTAAATAGCGTCGTCACACAAGTTGAGGCTATAAATATATACTGGGTTTTTCCATAGGATTTTCCAACAAATTTTTCAACTAAGTATTTTGGTAGTGTAAGACAGTCTATTTTGTGAGATTTTACCTCCTTCTCTTACATTTTTAGCTAACACAGGGTGTTTGGATAGTGAGTATGATTTAATGGATGGTATAGTGGGTGTAGTGGATATTATTCTTGTGATGTATGGTATAGATATTTTGTGACATTTCATCTCCTTCTCTTACATTCTAAGCGAACACAAGGCATTTTGGATAGTGAGTATGATATGTTGGATAGCACAGTGGTGTGATGGATAATATTTTTGTGGTGTAAGGAATAGTCTATTTTGTGGGATTTTATCACCTTCTCTTACATTTTAAGCTAACACAGGGCGTTTGGATAGTGAGTATAATATAATGGATGGTATAGTGGTGTAATGGATAGTATTTTTGTGGTGTAAGGGAGAGATATTTTGTGATATTTCATCTCCTTCTCTTACATTTTAAGCTAACTCAGGGCGTTTGGATAGTATGGTATAATATAATGGATGGTATAGTGGTGTAATGGATAGTATTTTTGTGGTGCAAGGGATAGATATTTTGTGGAATTTTATCTCCTTCTCTTACATTCTAAGTGAACACAAGACATTTTGTTTTTTTTTTCTTAACAAAAAACTTATCCCTAACACAAAAATAGTGATTGTGTGTTTTTGTTTGCGTGTGTATGTGTGCGCACATGTTTGTGTGTGTATGTTTGTGTTTTCCTTAACAAAAAGCTTATCCCTTAACAAAAAAAGTGTTTTTGTTTGCACATGTTCGTTTGTATGTGTACTTCATGTGTATTTTGTTTGTTTGCGTGCATATGTTTGTATGTGTTTGTTTTTTCCCTTAGCAAAAAATCCCTTGTCCCTGCTCAATGTGTTTGTTTTGTGTGAACGTGGAGTAGTGTGACTATAACCACTATCTCTTTTGCTGAGGTGATTGTAGGTAATGGTGTGTTTTGTAGGTAAAAAATTTCCTTCTCCACAATGTATTGATAGTAAATAACGTGGATTTTGTTAGTATGAGTGTGTCGTTTTGTATAAAATTTTTAGATCAGCACTCTCATCACTATGGATTGTTTGGTAGGTGATTCTATGTCTATAAAATTATATGTCCCGTTCTGCCAGGCGTTATGTAACATGATATGCCCCGCTCCGCCAAGTGTTATTATTCATATAGTTTCACTGCTGAACTAGCTGAACTTACCCACTTGGTGGGGCGGGACATAATGTTACACCTTTTTTTACCCTGCTGTCACTATTTTGCTCGATTGAGGTCAGCCACTTGCAACATTGTTGCCAATGTCCAGTACTGTAACGTCACCCCACCTGTTCCATTCCCCTTGAGGCTAAACAGGCCCAATATTTTTTTTTTATGCTATACAGTCCCAATATTTTTTGACACTTTACAGTCCCAATATTTCCCATGTTAAATTCCCCTTGAGGCTAAAGTGTCCCACAACCTTTTTGACTGGAAATTTCCATCGAGCAAAATCACTTATATTATGCCTAGACACTCCCAACCCCTTGACACTAGACAGTCCCAATCCCTTGATGCTAGACAGGCCCAATCCCTTGTCCCTATACATCCCATGTTACATTTCCCGATGTTAAATTCCCCTTGAGGCTAGGGTACAACCCCCCAAATTTAACATAGAAGTCCCCTTGATGCTATAGTGTCCCACTTCACTACTCCCAGCTGCATCAATGAAGTCTGAAAATAAATACACCTGCTGCAACAATAAGTCAAAACAAAATAAATGTCACATGACCAACAATGCGGCTGCACTGGGGGCCCAGGGATATATAAACTTTGCACCAACAAGACACGGTGATCAGTTGAAAAAATGAATCAACAAGACAATTTCCCTCTGTTGAATTAGAGATAATGAAACCGGTCAGGGACAAGAGGTGACTAGACCATGCCAGCAGATGGGAGGGTATGCTTCCACACCCTATCATGCATCACCTTGAATAACTTTGGAACAGAACCATTTAAGCTGTAGAAGCAAGTGATCTGCTGTTAAAACCGAACGTTCTGCTCTCTGTTCTGCAGTACAAAAGTCATTCACTAGTATACATTACAATTTTGAATAAGCCATATTTTACCTTTTCTTTCCATTTGTTTTAAAATATCAAGTCAATATCCATGTAAAAGTCTGAAGTAAAATCAATTATTTATAAAGTCTAAATATCACTTTCTAAGCGGAAACTTTTCATGTCTGATCTGGGCTATTTATAGTCTGTCAAAATATCAGTTCTCTCATCTGTCAGATGTGAAACATTCCTGAGGCCAATACATACATACATAGATACAAGTAGATAGATGGTCATGCATACATGCTTGTGCATGCACACACACACACGCGGGCGATAGATTTGGTGGTGGAATTGGCCAAAATGCCTTTTTCCAGTAGTGGTACTGTACATTTCAATTAAGTTAAATAAACCATACCTTTCAAAAGCTTTGAAAACATAACTTGAACTTCTTTGTATTGGGTGTACCACACCTGACATGTTTATATTGTCCAATTCACAATGTCAGTAAATGTATATAGTCTGATTTTCTGTTACATGCTTATTATTCAGATCTGGAAATCAGTTTTATCTACATTTACATAGTCCACATACACATGCATGCACTACAAGAACTATGGATGCATGCATGCACACTCACAAAGCGAAAAAAGAAACAAAATCTATAATTGTTTTATTTTGTCATTTTATTTTGTGATCCACATTGTAACTTACATTTTCATTTCTGTCTCAAAAACAGATTCATCTAATGTTGTATTAACACATGCATAACAAGCATCCAAATACACATGCTGACCCAGACCTAGCATTACATAATCCGCTTACTGATAAAGCTCTATCCTGTTTGGTAATACCCTAGTACAACCAACAGATCAGACCCTGATTAGTTAGCACATTATGCTAAAGCAGATCAGGATCAACATTTTGTTACAGTTTGGTGTTCATTAAATATGAACAAACAAATAACAGTAATCCACAAATTTACAACAATTAAACTGAAGTTATTCACTGAATATTATCAACAATATCTACTGGACATGGTTTGACAAATACCTGAGCCTAAGATCCGCCAGGGCCGGCTGGCATGGTGTGTCCAGTACTTTACTCTAACTCAGCATTAAATAACCTACATGTGTTGTTGTGCCATAAAAACACCAAACCAAACCTAACCTGAGCTGAATACATTGTGACTATTAATAGTGTAATGCTGTTAACAGACACAAAAGTACTGCATTACTAACCTTACAACATTTAAGCAACATTTACGATGGGGTCATGAAATCTCTCAAAGGTTGTATTGTATGAATGATATTAGTTCAAACAAAATCATTTTAAATTATGTCATCTAAATGTGTAAAACACGCATAGTGGAAAACTGGGGCCATTGTGGCTGAGTGGTCTTAGGCAATTGCCTTTACAGATCACTGCCATCTCACATCTATCCACGTGGAATCAAACCTTGGGCTCAGCTAAAGTGGGTATGTGGGAAATCTTGCAAGTAGCTTCCCGTGGGTTGTAAGTCTCTCCTGGGGTCTTCCCAACTTCTTCTTCCACCAGATATGCTGGCCGGCATGTATAGCCTATCATGTGCTGAAAAATGGCTTTAAACCAATAAGACCCTCACCCAACAGCATAACTCTATAGCACATCAAACAAAAGTACCTTGCAGATGATCACTGCAATGGAACCAACAACAGCATAATCAACTGGAAGTAACAGGTTTATGTTGGTATCATTGATGTGGTTATAAATAGTTATCTCCCTTGCAAGCAAGCTCTCAAAATCCTCAACTTTATTTCCTATGCAAGGTACATTTTAGGTTCAGGATTAATGCTAATATCTATAAAAAAATGTGCAAGCCCTAATTTTTGCCTTTATTAAATCCCTCCTATATTCACATTTAAGACTAATTTCCACACCTAAATTTTAAATTTTAGAATAGAACCTGCTTGTGTAGAAACAGTTTGGTTTTGTCAGCAATCCATAACCCGGATCAAGAGATATTCAAAAGAACACTTCCACTTACATATAATTTGTGATATTCAACTTCTAATCAACAGCTAAACCAACACCTAGTTACCTGTACAATTTTTACCTTTGTTCACATCATTCTCTTTTGCATGCCTTATTATTTGTAATCCTTTATTTAAGCTGATCCCTGCTTCTAATCTGTACATATCAGAATGAAGTTTTAAAGGAAAGGGAGCTAACTCACAATATTTTTTAATAGCTCTTAAGAGTATATCGAGTATTTTCAAGATCAGCTGATACCAGTATTTTTCAGCAATAATTTGGCTTATATGGTTATATTGAGTAATAAACAAGACATACCTTATGTACATAAGTTGCCATTTTCTATTCTTAAAGTAACAACTTCTAGATGCTTGATTCAGTATGACTAAACAGCATTTGAAAGTTTCTCTGAGGTTTACATAGGTCATTGGCCACAATGTTTGCCATGTCACAGACTGGTCATTTAATTCTCATTCATTTCACAATAAATTCCAAACTTGGATTCCAGTCAAACAACATATGTGGAAGCAGTCTATGAAAAATGACACTGCAAAAAATGGCAACTGAAGGCCATTGTAACATTTTGAACATTGTTTTAAAAAAAATAACTCCTACAAGTTTCTGCTTCATTTCATTTATTTCTCAAACATTACAATATGAACTAAGTTATTACAGAAAAATACTGGTATTAGCTAATCTTAAGCATACTACAGTATACAAAGGCTCAATTAAAAAAATGTCTCAATTATTTCTGTAAAGAAAGGATTAATGTGGTTTGTATGTCAAATAGATTCAGTTTAACTTTCACAACATACAGGGAAAATACCAACTGCATAACATTTTAGAATGATACTTTGAACCTACATCAGTCTTTAATAACAAGGAGTTACAAAACATACTGTCATTAGAAACCGACCTCTTTTTTTAAAAATATGACAAAATGTGATTTTAAATTCAAAGTGTAAAATTAAACACTAACATCTATGACCACACTGCTGAATACTAACAACAACAAAATACACTGTCTACTATCTAGATCTTGACACTTTAAAAAATGAGTTGTACTGTGAAACCATGAAAAGTTAACTTATCAGAAACAAGGATTTTAAAACAGAGTCTAACTGGAAACAAAATGAATTTAAAAAAAAATGCTGTATCAACTGTCACATCTTCAATGGAAATTTTTTTAAAAAATGTGCCAAGTAAACAACTGTGGCCTCTGATAACATAGCTGTGCATGGTCCAACCACTTTTTGAAGCTGGGCTAAGGTAATCATGAACAGCAGTCTTAAAGGAAAAAAAAAAATATTGCTATTTTGTGCTTATACTTGTGCAAATCCAAAAGTGTAAGAAACTTGACAAGATTTATTAATGCAAATGTTGACCTTAAACAGACTATATTTAATGATGTACACTCATAAATTCAATACCTAATGCATAGTTTAAAATGACAAGCTTTACATTATGATATTGTTGATATGATGTCACTTTATATTTCAGCGTATCGTAGTATTATGAACTCTGACACTGGATATAAATAACATGGTTTCCACTACTGTCTCTTATAAATAATGAAAAAGAAAAATGCTGAATGCTAAAGTGACCTCATAGTGTGTCTTTCTATAAAAAGTTCACTCACTGACACACACCCTTCTATATTTGTACAAGAATCTAGGATCTTCAGCCTGTACAAATTTGATTAACTGTTAAATTTTCACTCACCTATTCTATATGGACAATTGGTGACAGGGTACTTTCTCCCCTATTTTTCTATGTACTGACCGTATATGGAGATTGATGTTGAACTATGAGTAGTTTAAGGAAGTGCACAGCAATCCATACATATTTCTAAGAGATAGTGGAGTGCTTGAACTCTTGGATAATGCTAATTCATTTTATCACATGACTACTATGTTATTTACGTTAATACACCCATATCATAATTTTCATATATGTAATACATACGACATCATATATGACACCACCATGTCACGCAAAGGAATGGCTTAAAGGTTGAGACATCTGAATGTATTTCACAGTCATTTCACTAGACACTATTTTACGGCTTGGTAAAATAAAAATCAGAATTTTTATCGTGCAATAAACAGAATCTTACATTTGTATTAATTTTAAATGAAATTCATGAAACTCAATGAATAATTTGAATCTTTTGCTTTCTGAATTGGAAATGAATCTCTATTTTTTCAAGGATTTTGATTTTTGTGGTTAGGCATAAAATGGCCATTTCATCAATATTTACATTAACGGAGTGGAGGAGTGTTTTCACAAAAGAATCATAGTTCTTTTGGTCTTAAAACTCATTGTTTGATGAACCATGAAATCAACAAAAATTGGTACCCTATGAAAAAACAAATATAATTGGTATGCTATGAAAAACAGTGAATGCATAGTATTTCAAAATATCAAATTTTGAAGAAGTTAAATAGAACATTTTACAAGTAATCATATTCAAAGTAATATACAAAACAAAACAATATGCAAGAAATATATGAAGTTCCAATGTACTGTCCATAAAAAGGTACTGCAGCGAGATTTAAGTAAATTAGCGACTTTGAACAGATGCATGCAAAGTAAGCCTATTTCCTAATTCAGATCTTGAAATAACAGTGGACGGTTATCTTCTGGCAATTACGTACTTACAAACTGCATAACAAAAATAATGCAGAATTCAAAGCATTCAAAAAGGCACATTGTAAGATGCATAAATTAACTAATTATATTCAGGAAGACAAGATTAATTTATACTGACAAAATAAAACTATATATATATACTCACTTATAAGACACATCCAACCGCTAACTGCACAGACACAGATCTGCTATCACATAATATGCCTGCAGATCTTGGTCTGTGCAGTTTGTTAGAAGTAATCAGTACAACAAACAACATAGACTCTGATCTGCTAGTGCAGCTTGACTCAACTTATAGATGAGTATATACGGTAGCACAGTAAACAATATACATTTATGTATGGTTACAGACCCATACTGACAACATAGTTTAAAGACTTACTTTGCAAAGACTTTATAGAAACATCAAATCATTCCATCATTCTTTATATGTTCAAAAAAATCTAAACATGGTACACAACTGAAATTGTCTAAACTGACTCTCAGTTGTTTTTGAAGATAAATACTACCAAAAAAAGGTACAAAATTTAAGAAGCATACTAAGTTTCATGATTTCACTGATTCATGATATTTGAATGTTAGGCAGAACTAAACTAATCTTTAATGGAATATTCAGCAGCAGAAATTCTTAAATTAAAAACAATTAGAACAGTACCTTTGTTTGTGTAACAAAATAGATTCAGAAACTTTCCAAATTCCTGGTTTACATTGGCAGTCCAAACTAACATGTAGATAAATTTAAATGCAGTGAAGAAATTTAGGCCTGATATGAAGCTCTAAACTATAGATTATCCTGAAGTTCCTTAATTCATACCTGAAACACTCAAGTTACTTTATTCATACGCAAAGCGCTCAAAGTACTTAATTCATATCTGAAGCACTGAGTTACTGAATTCATACTCAAGGCATTCAAGTTACTTAATTCACATTTGAACCTGAGTTACTTAATTCATACTCAAACCACCAGTTACTTAATTCATACTTGAAGCACTTGAATTACTTAATTTCATATTGAGGCACTCGAGTTACTTAATTCATACCTGAAGCACCTGAGTTACTTAATTTGTACCTGAAGTGCCTGAGTTACTTAATTCATACTTTCAGCACTTGAGTTACTTAATTCACACTTTCAGCACTTCGGTTACTTAATTCATACCTGAAGAACTTGAGTTACTTAATTCATACCTGAAGTGCCTGAGTTACTTAATTCATGCTTTCAGCACTTGAGTTACTTAATTCACACTTTCAGCACTTGAGTTACTTAATTCATACCTGAAGCACTTGAGCTGCTTAATTCATACCTGAGGCACTTGAGTTACTTAATTCATACCTGAAGGATGTGAGTTACTAAATTTATACTTTAAGTATTCAACTTTAATTCATAAAATGCATCTTCTGTAACAACTCTAGTAATTTTACTAATAATTTTGAGGTTACAAATTTTAATCTAAAATGTTTTGATAAGACAGAATATGCACAAAGCAAGGCTTTTCAAATAGAATGACTACTGTAATCCAACACAACAATTATTGGTGTGATGCCACATTGTTAATGCAAAGTGCAATCCATCATAGTATGTCACACTGTCAAAGCAAAGTGCAATGTATTGTAGTATGACACATTGTCAATGCAAAGTGCAATCCATTGTAGTATGACACATTGTCAATGCAGAGTGCAGTCTATTGAAGTATGACACATTGTTAATGCAAAGTGCAATCCATCATAGTATGACACATTGTCAATCATCAAAGTATGACATATTGTCAATGCAAAGTGCAATCCATCAAAGTATGACACAATGTCAATGCAAAGTACAGTCCATCGAAGTATGACACATTGTCAATGCAAAATGCAATCCATCGAAGTATGACACATTGTCAGTGCAAAGTGCAATCCATCATAGTATGACACACTGTCAGTGCAAAGTGCAATGCATCATAGTATGACACAGTCAGTGCAAAGTGCAATGCATCATAGTATGACACATTGTCAGTGCAAAGTGCAATGCATTGTAGTATGACACACTGTCAATGAAAAGCGCAAGTTATCAAAGTATAACACATTGTCAATGCAAAGTGCAGTCCACTGAAGTATGACAATTGTCCTAACATGAACTCTGTCACTGATGATGAAAGCCAACATCATAAAAACTACTGGTATCCATACAATATTCAACAATGCATGAACACTGAAATAAGTTACACATTATACCAGCTTTATGAAAACTGAATGCTGTCCACACACATAAACTGTGTTGATTTTCTACAAATACTGACACAATTTAAATTATTATACTGCATATACTTACATGTTAATCAGGTCCAACTGCAAACAACATCAACCCTGAACTGCAGACACGTGCCAGTAGATCAAAATCTATGTTGTTTTGTTCTACTAATTAGACCCAACAAACTGCATAGATCCAGATCTGCTGGACAATTATAAGATGATAGATATGGATTTAATTAGTGAACCTAAGCTAAATGCAACTCCAGTCCAGAAGTCATGATCATGATCAAACTTTAATTTGATCATGTCCCTCATCATTAAAATTCATGCCCTTCACCATTAATATTCATATACTTCATACATATTCATGTCCTTCATTAATATTCATGTCTATCATCATTAACATTAATTTCCTGCACTATTAATATTCATGTCTATCATCATTAACATTAATTTCCTGCACTATTAATATTCATGTCCTTCATTAATACTCATGTCCATCATCATGAACATTCATTTCCTTCACCATTAATATTCATGTCCTTCATTAATATTCATGTCCATCATCATTAACATTCATTTCCTTCACCATTAATATTCATGTCCTTCATTAATATTCATGTCCATCATCAATATTCATGTCCTTCACCATTAATATTCATGTCCTTCATTAATATTCATGTACTTAATCATTAACATTCATTTCCTTCACCATTCACAGTTCATGTTCTGCTAGATAAGGGAAACAATAAAATAAAATCAAGATGGATTAGCCTAATGATCTCACGAGAAGAATGGGTATTAAAATAAAACCCACAACAGTTTAAGATTCCACACTTAAGAAAGGGAGATTCTCTATGAGTCTATGTGAAATTTCACAATTATGTTTTACTTGTGTACGATTACTGATAGATGTCTTTCTTAACAAACAAGTCATTTTAGAGAAATTGTTTGCTAAGCATGGCTTTTGAGAAGTTGTAATAAAAGAAATGGACTATATTTGATGGCAGATTGGCATTATTTGTATAAACTGAAAGTCCTTCATACCAGAATGTTGTAATTTTTTTACTTGGTTTTGAAAATTCACTTAAAGCTCTTTCTTCTTTTAGCTATGGCAGTCATATTTAATTTTATATAGGTATCATTTGTGTAAGTTTGAAAGCCCTTCGTACCAGGATGCTGTCAAATTTGGTCAAATTCTTTTCAGTCATTTTTCAGAAGTTGTTTTTAAGGTTTTTCTATTTATAGTAACAGCAGCCATATTTGTAAGTGGAACAGCAGCATTTGCATAAATCTAAAAGTCCTCAATGTCAGGATGCCTTCTATTAAATTTGGTCATATTCTTTTGTGCCATTTTGGAAAAGTCATTTAAATATTTTTTTACTTTTTGAACATGGTGGTCATATTTAACAGAGGATCAGCATCAAATGTATATATTTGAAAACCCTTCATTCTAAGATGCCATCTGTCAGATTTGGTCAAATTCTGTTCAGTGGCTTATGAGAAGTTATTCAAGGGTTTATCTATTTTTAGGAATTGTGGTGAAACAAATCTAAAACCCAGAATATGCCAGAATGATTTGTCACACTTGGTCAAATTCAGCTGAGCAGTTTTTGAGAAACTGTTGTAAATTTTTTTTCTATTTTTAGCAATAGCAGTCATATTTGATGGCAGAACTGCATAATTTTTGCAAATTCAGAGCCTTTTAAAGCCCCAATGCTGATGTTACATGCAAAAAGTCATATATGCCAAATCACTTAAATAATGCTGAATCTTCAAAGATATTAATGATAAACATTGTTGGGTGTCTTTAAACCTAGTTAATATTGACAATTCATTACATTATGAGCCATGTAATTTCTCAATCGAACTGAGAAATGAGGCATTTTGCACATGCATACAAATTAATCCAATGCTGATCCATCGGTCAATGGATTTCAGTCAAAAGCTAGAACACAAGATTTGATAACATCATCATTGTAAACAGAAGCAGCCAATGCTATGCTATGTCAAATACGGTAGGTGATTCTTGTGTGATATTACTCTAGATTACTTTGTTCCAAATATAAAAAAAAATTGTATATGAAATGAAGAAAAAAGATCAAGCAGACTGTTTATATATCTGTACAAACTTATTTAATATCAATCTTCTAAGATCCACTTAAAAAAGCAGACCTACTTTTCTTCCTTCCCTCTTGAATCAATTTGTTCGCTATGTGCAAATGATGTTATTACTCTTGGTGGACTTTATTAAAAAACTGGAATTATGAGTGACTTGGCAAATGAATTAAGAGGTGGCACCTCTTAATGCTAAATTAAATATTTAACATCATTTCAACCTAACATAATGATTATTTCAAAGAATGGCTAATGTCAGATAAATTTTTTTAACAAATCTTTTCTTTCCTTCCAAACTTTAGTTAGATTGGAAGAATGGTGAAATTTATTAAAAAGGGCAGCTATGGGCTTTGAGCCAGGATGTTTTCTGTCAACTTTAGACAGATTCTGCATTTTCATTATAAGTAATTTGAATTTTTTTTTCTATTTTCAGTAATGGTAGTTAAATCTGATAGGAAACCAGCATCATTTACACAAACTGAAAGCCAGAACAATCTGTCAAACCTGATCAAATTCTGTTTAGCAGTGTTTTGGATGTTACTCACAAGATTTCTGTTTTTAATAATTTCTGTCACATCTGAAGGAGAATTAGCATCCTTTGAACATACTTGATTATAAGCATAAATGCATATGATTGAAAATAGTCATGTGCGGGTTGCTTTATATGCACTTATCAATATGAGAAACAAACCAATAATATTGTAAAAATTTGATATTAAAAAGCATATTAACCAGATTTTACAACATACTACATAAAAATGATTGATCAAAGATATAAGCATATTTTTGCTACTGAAATATCAGCATGACTTGGTGCATTACTTTATGTATACACTTTACTTTCACACATGCCATTATTATTCAGATTTTTCAGTTTATTCCCATGATGAAAAAGTGGAAGGGGAAAGTCAGGTACAACATATATTCCCATATGTCAGTATACTCCAATATTGGAAGGAAAGTGTAAAGTCAGGTACAACATATATTCCCATATGTCAGTATACTCCAATATTGGAAGGAAAGTGTAAAGTCAGGTACAACATATACTCCCATATGTCAGTTTACTCCAATAAAGTCAGGTACAACATATATTCCCATATGCAAGCTCCAACTGCAAACTTCAGTTTGTTAGGAGTAATCATCAGAACAAATAACAGAATCTGATCTGCTGGCACATTATGTGATGGCAGATCAGGGTCTGTGTTGTTTGCAGTTGGATTTGACTTATAAGCAGGTCCATATGGTAGCCTATGGGTCCTGGAGAAACATTAACAATATGATCTTCTTTGAGTCATATAAGTACAGATGTCTCCTTAATCAGCAAGACAGGCACTTTGATGAAATGCAAAACACAGCACACATAAAAAGTATCACAGAAAAAACGAATAAATTAGAGAAAATATTTACATAAATAAGTATTTCAGCCAAAGGACACAACAGCTGTACAAATTAACATGAAATATAAAGTATGATAGCATGACAGCATAAAAACTGAACACATCTTCCAAGTCTTGAAGAACCTGTAAATACTACTATACCAATTCTGACGCTATTTGCTAACTTTGTCTCATTTGATCATTTAAAGGAAACTAACAGCTCAATTTTCTTGTGGGGTCTGTAATGTTCCAACTGGCTACCTACATACTATTAATGATGAGAAAACACTCTTAATTACAACACTCAACTCGAAGCATGAAAAGTATCTTTCATGTTTAAAAAATAACAGGCATCTCCATTTTCTGTTTTGATATAAAAAAGGAAAACAAAATCTCAGCTATGTCCAGCATATATCAACATTTCAAAAATTACTTCAGTAAAGGTAAGTACTTTGTCATATTTGTATTTATAACTTGCTTACTTCTGAAACTTCCTATTACTTCGGCCTGTTTGCATAAGAACAAATTCTCTATTTAATGACCAAAGAAAATCTTATTTAAATGAATGAAAGAATCAATGTTTCTGAACATGCTTTATATTAAATTTGTTTCAGTCTAATATGCATCATACGTTAATAATTACTAAATTATTCTTGTCATTAAAAATATATAGTTCATGAGACTGTCAAACCAATTTTGTAAGCAATGAATATTGTTACTACATGTATTAGACATCTCTTGTTCAAAACACAGTGGTACAATAGCCATCTCTTTAAACAGAGACAACCTTCATATTCACCATCTTGTATGTATTTTTTAGCTGAGTAAAAATTATTGTAACAATATTCATTTTCAACCACTCTTATCCTGCCATTTTTATATCCTTTTTTCTTGTTAAGAATTTATGGTCACTGCCCCACCCTTTCCTGTTATTTTTATTTGCCATTTTTTCTTTACAGGAGACCTCTACATCTGAGTTGTCCGACTTCTGTTTTAGTTATCTCCCCTTCCGTGCTTCCATTTTCTGCCTCTATCATCTCTTCCTTTTATATCACACTTGTTGATGTACCATGAAAGATGAAGCACATCGCTGCCATGACACAAGCATAAATATTCCTCCATGCACGTGTGACTCAGTAACTTGCTTTCTTCACTGATCCAAAGTCATAGATATCATCTGTCATATTCCGTAAACTTGACGAACTGCGACTTTGTGTGACATTAGTCCGCTGTACTGGTTCTGTCAGCCGTGCATCTTCTGGGCTGGTTTCTTCATCTGGCTCAAAATCATCCTCGTAATGTCTGAAACAAAGTATGGAAACTTATGTTTATACAGTCAAACCTTACTTTTGTAGGCTGTAGCCATTCTCTATCAACTGCATACAGAGCATAAGTACAACAGGTTGAATTTATTCATCATAAATGGCTAAGTCTACTGTCTTGATTTGGGCACAATGCATGTCTTTTGAACTGATACAAAGGTTCTCCAATCACCAACTTAGCTTTTCTTTCTCCTATCCCTTCATTTCAAATTGACAGGCAATTTTAACGAAAATTTCCAATTTATTTCTTAACGGTTATTAATTTAATATCAGTGTTGTAAATATAAACTACAGAATATTACTCTATGTGTTTGCATTCTTGTCATTATTGAAAGTTTCAAAGTAACATTATCGAAAGTTTCAAAGTAACACAAATGAGTAACAATCTCTATGGCTTGACCATAGCTGGCTGAAATACTCTGGATCATTCAAACATTTATTTACAACCCAAGTGAGCGATTTCCACTTAGCCCACTAATTTAGAGATGATCAGCAATTAAACGAGGCACTGAGTTTTCTCCTCTTACCCCAGTCCCAGCATTTCTGTGATTAGATATTCTGGGTCCCTGAAGACCCTTATAACATAAGAAAACATTCCCTATGGTCACAGAATGTAGAAAATACATAGCTGGTACTCTTGTGGTACAGAGTCACCTGTAATTAGTTTCATCTGAAGCTGTGTTAATGAATGTAATTACATCTTTACATAATGATCCACTGCTTTGAATGAGTTGTTTTAATGGGTCAAGGTGATCATGTAACAGGATTAATTTGACCTTAATTGTTTTATTGCAAAAGACTAGAAAGACATGTACTACGTTGTCTGTATGATAACTTCCAAGGTATTCCAAAAATGAGAACTTTATTACTTGATTAGAATCATCAGTGTGAACAGTTAGAAATATGCATAAAATAAATTATGTGACAACCTTACAAAAAGTAAATAAAAACTTTTTTAAAAGATCAATATACAAGTAAATAAATGTTAAGTACTGTTTGCAAACTTGAGAAAATATTGCCTTTAAAAATTCCTTTTAAGGCTTCTGTAGATACTGCTCTGATTACCTCAGTATGTTAACATTATCAAAAATGGAGATTATCAAAATAATGTTCTTTACCATTATCCAGAACATTTTCAAAGGACTGTCATTCTTTACCATTATTCAGAACTGACTTTTTCAAGTGACTGTCATTCTTGTAATAACACATCAAAAAATAAATGTACAGTGCTGTAATCTTTGATTTCAAACTGTAAAGTATTCTGTAATGTAACATTATTATTCCTGTTTTCAAAGACAATCCTTATAGAAATCAATAAATTATCAATGAAAATTTACATCAAAACTCATTTCTTCATTTTTTATTTGGCTTAAGTCACTTCTTCCAATTTTATTTGAATCTAATTTGAGCCATGATATCATATCTTGTGCCTCAAATGACACTTTTGGCTCTTGTACTAATTTACTCAGTCCCTTGGTTGTTGGAGCTCTTGTACTAATTTGCTCAGTCCCTTGGGTGTCAGAGCTCTTGTACTAATTTACTCAGTCCCTTGGGTGTTGGAGCTCTTGTACTAATTTACTCAGTCCCTTGGGTTTCAAAGCTTACTAGTTATACTGCCCACTTGATCTATCAAATATGTCCATCATTTGATGGAAAAAAAAACAATAGAATTTTTAAACAATTATAGCTGTTAAACTGAATAAGTCACATGTCTTTTATCAGGGTGGAAAAGTTTCAGATTCAAGGCTGAAATACTAACGACTCTTCTTTTTTTATGTTTTTGTTTGCTGAAGTATACTTTCAACATAATCAATAAACATCACAAATCTTCATTACAAAGATAATTCTCAAAATGTTTTATTTTTAAAAGTTTGATGTCAACATATTCTTCATATACAATCTGGCCTCTTTGATTACGGTACATAGTTAGATTGCATTATCTTTATTTTGCTCATAACAATGAATTTTTAGAATTTAATAAAAATTCCAATATTGATAAAACCTTTCCTTATTACTTCCTCTGAAATGAGATTATTCCAGAATTAAAGCAACACTGGGTCACTCA
Source organism: Megalonaias nervosa (assembly GCA_016617855.1). Taxonomy (NCBI): domain Eukaryota; kingdom Metazoa; phylum Mollusca; class Bivalvia; order Unionida; family Unionidae; genus Megalonaias; species Megalonaias nervosa. Next base: position 20,161 of record JAECUM010043179.1, read on the forward strand.
AAGTTGTTTTGGTAAAGAGTTATGTTTTCTTTTAAAACTAGACTCTTTGAAAATTAGATGATCTACCAAGTTATCATTTATTCAAATCATTCTTCCACCAGGTTAAATCAGTTGTCTTAAGGAAGAAGTATAATTAAACAAAAAATGATTGTTTTATAGCAAAAGTTTTATAACATAAATAAAAAGAGACCAAAGTGGACATGATAGAGAGATCGTGCTAAGCCATACAAATATTTATCATGAATTGTTGAGTCAATTTTTGTGAATCTAGGCAGCCTGTCTGGAATGGATAACATGTTTGTTAAAAATGAAAATGAATCAAAATATATGTGCAAAATATTTTAACAATAGCAACACAATTATCACTTGATATGTCAGTCTTTTGACCCTTTCTATATTTCTGACTTTAGGCACTAGACTGACTAATGTATGATAACATGTGGACCTGGGTAAAAGTTTCATCAAAATATCTGTCTGGGTTAAAAGTTACAGCCTGGATAAGAAAACAGGGCCACTGGCTTCTCTTATCCCTTACTGTGACCTTGAACTTGAATTAATGGACATGACTATAAATGTGTGAAACATTATCAAGATATATAAGAGTTTCATTAAAATGGTTCAAAAGTTATACCAGTACATAGAGAGGTCAATAACTTAAACTTTCAGTTGCCACTGACCTTGACCTTGATGAATATGTCATTCATCAAAGTCAAGGTCAATGGCAACTGAAAGAGTCATTAGTATTTCAGCCTTGAATCTGAAACTTTTCCACCCTGATAAAAGACATGTGACTTATTCAGTTTAACAGCTTTTAAAGTTTTTAACCACTGAAGATATTTGAGTGAAACTTTAACCAGTTATATATTGTGACTAGATAGTGTGTCCCACACCAGAGTCATGCCGACTCTGGCATGTGACACACTATCTAGTCACAATATATAACTGGTTAAAGTTTCACTCAGATATCTTCAGTGGTTAAAAAGTTATACTCCAAACAAGGAGACAAATCACAGAACTACATTATTATGGCCTGGAACTTGAGTAGTGATATGGCTTTGGTAGGCAACTCACCATATAGTCATTATATATACTTAGGCAAGTTTGATTAAAATATCTTCAGTGGATGATGGACACAAATCAGAGATTTACATTTTCCTTGCCTTGACCCCAACCTTGAGGCAGGGGATAGACATTGTCACATCATTCAGCATCTGGTCATGATTTATAATTGGATAATTGGATAAAATTTTTATCAAAATCTCTCCAAGCCTACAATGTTATAGGCCAGACAGTATATGTTTGTGTGGTTGAATGGAAGGATGGACAATAATGCAACCTAATATGCCAAAGTTATGGCAGCTCTATAAAAATCTGAATGTGAGAAATAGTGAAAGTTTTTAAAAACATCTCAAAGAAGCCCAAATCCTGTTGGATCCTATATTAACAAGGTCATGACAATGTCAATGCAACCATACTTGACATAATACATTATTATGTTGTTAGGAAATTAATATTTGGATACACAATAAAAAACAGTATCCCATCATGTTTTTGTACCTACTAGAAGAATCAGCTCCTTAGGTCGATGTTTTAAGCTCTCCTCTTTGGAGGTGCACCGTCTTCTCCAATAATGTCATACTTAATAAAGCATATACAAGATTCTTTTTTGTGACTGATTTAAATCGTTTAAATTAAAATAATCTATCATATCAAGCAGTAACAATAGATCTGAACAATACTTAATGTAAATTCCAAGAAAATTATCTTCCAGGCAAATTTTGGCAGTTGTTTCCCTTGATAAGGCATGTTGGGACCAAGAACAAAGCACTTAGTAAGGGAAATTATTTGGGCAAGTTCTGATGAAAAGACGGCATGTGCAAGTATTGCATCCAAAACAGTACTCCCAGTGGCCAATCTAGCCTGGTGCTCTCCCACTTTTATTTCACTTACTCTAGTAATACCATCTTCAATATAATGTACATGATCTGAGTTGTCTTCAACATTAATTTAAATGTTATATTGTAAATATCTAGCCAGGGAACCAGACTATGTCTTTCATCCCACAAGTAATTTATGAAAACTCCTGTCACATTCTTGTTTTTATATCTAAGTGATAAATGCAATATACGACAGAATTCGTATGTGTCACTATTTTAAGTATAAAGGGTAAAACACAAGTATAATTATTCTGTTATTTACTCTACCTGTACCAGACCCTTAAAGCTTTCATAAATAAAAGCCTTTCTTTTCATCAAAACTTATAACCATGCAATGATTTTTACCTACTGTGTCATACTTTCAAAGCTTTCATAACTAAAAGCCTTTTCATCAAACATGCCTGTTATTCAGATGGTAGGTAAAAAAAACTTTAACATCGTGTTTGGTCTTTAACAAAATTAACATTCACCTTAATCTAGGGAGTGGTGATGGACAGGCAGTTGGATGTCAAAGCGATTGTTATGTTCTTCTTCTGCTATGGCAGACTGGTCAAAAATATGGAATCTAAACACTGATGCTGCCTGCTGCCACTATACCTACATCAAACTGTTTGTTAGCATTGAAAGGTCCAATATTATAACTAAAAAAGTCAAGTCAACTAAAATAAATTTGCACCTGTGGTTCTGTTCACAATAAACTGATATGATGGTAAATAAATGCTTAAAACACTAACCAAGAAGAAACACCAAACATATCAGTCTGAGAAGAAAAGGAACATGAGGAACAAAGCATCTGCTGCAACAGTGTAACAAAAATACATGTACCAGAAACAATGCAAGAACCATTAAATTTATATTTCATTGCCTTAGGAGGTCCTGACCTTGATATTTGACAGGTGTGACAAAATATATGTACCAGAAACAGTGATCAAAACCTTTTGATTGACATTTCATTGACTTCAGGGAGCCTGAACTTGATATTTCACATATTCTGTAATTTTATTGAAAAAAAAACCTTTTACAATTTTACAGATCTGAGGAATGTAGACTGATTGTACCAAGTGAAAACTTTTCTTTCCTAGCAAAATTACCAACTATCTAGGCAATCTAATATTTTGGGAAGATTGCATATAGTTCTAGTGAATCATTCAAATGTTGAGATGTGAAGAGAATGCTATGTATGCAGGACAGACTATAGGCACTACAGCAACAGAATTAAATACACTGAAGTGACTGATTTTAATAAGCATCACTGTCAATGAAGATAAAATGAATGTGCACTAGGTAAAACAAAAACAAACCCACAACAAAAACAACACTGACAACAATAAAAATGTCTACATTAATATGGTATATTGATGACTTTAGAATATGTCTACAATGTTAAAATCTTTAATGACCATGACCTTTAATTCTGACAAAGACTAAAAAAGGATAAGCATTAACCTGATGTAAAAGACAGCCCCAAGATAACAGTGAGGAATGAGACCCACATCCCAGCAGTAAGCCTAAGACACTAACATTTTCACCTAAAATAATATGTGGTAGTCATATAAAAAATGAGACTTAAAGATTTCAGTTTATGTTAAGGGCTGTTCCATTTAAATATACATGGTACACAGGAAAGGCACATTTTTAAAGATATATGTCATGGTATTCTGATTACTCAGAGTTCATATAAAAAGGATACAAAAATCTAAATTTGCTTCTATGGTTGACTACCGAACATTAAAAGTGCCCTCCCTGGGTCACAAGTATAGTTGACTGGAACAGCCCTAATACATAAAATGGGTGAACTTTTCCCAAATCTTCATGAAGTAATAATATTAGTCAATGAAGAACTTTCTATATCAAAGGCAGTTCCGACAGGACACATATACCTCAACACACTTACTAAACTCCCATCTAAACATAAAAAACAGATCTACAATACTTCTATATACATAGCATACCAATCCAGAAACCATGATTTTCTGTGTGCACTAATGATAAATAAGACATACAATAAATGATATTGTATAGGTCATGACATATTGTTATCTTTCTTGTTAACAATATTGTGTATTCCAATGCCCCATTTTTACTGTTTTAATGCCTCAAAGATATACTCACGGTCAACTCGGACTGCAAACCAAACTGCACAGACCCAGATCTGACGATGCATGATGTGCCAGCAGATCTGGGTCTGTGCAGTTTGTGTGGCGTAATCAGAAGAATAAACAATACAGACCCTGATCTGCAGGCACATTATGCTATGGCAGATAGGATCTTTGTTGTTTGCAGTTTTACTATCTTATAAGTGAGTATATATGGTATGTTGTTTGCAGTTTTACTATCTTATAAGTGAGTATATATGGTATGTTGTTTGCTGTTGATCTCTACTTATAAACAAATTTATATGTTAATTATAATCTATATCTAATTAAGCAAACCATAATGACTTAACCTTTAACTCATGCTACTTGCCATGCAAAATTGTGATGTCAGATACAACAGTGCTAATAATTAGATACATTGTGCTGAATAAAGAGGAACAACTCTGTTTATCTTGTATACTTCATATTTCAACCAAAAATGAACAACTGCTGGGGAAATGTGTGATAATGATAAATATAAATGTAATCATATTTATTTCTTGACAGAATGATTAAATAATATAACATAACTGTTACTATCATACTGAGCAGTATCAGTCACAATGGTAAAGAAGTTATTGCTAAATCCCAATACCATAACAAAACATTACTTTATACCGGGTAACTCCATAACTCTAATATTCTAAATATGTATTAGCATGATATTGTCAAAGTATCAACTGTTACCATGACACCGAATTTCATGATTCAAACTGAATGGGTCATTATGGATTGCAAAAAACTTCCCCATATACAATATCTACTTTTCATCATTTTAAATAGTAAGTCTGCTTCTGGTTTTGTGAGTTAACTGTACATCAGCATGAGAATGAGTCTGTTTCTGATTTTGTGTGTTAACTGTACATAAGATGAGGGTCTGCTTCTGGTTTTGTGTGTTAACTGTACATCAGCATGAGTGTGCTGATGGTTTTGTGTGCTAACTGTACATCTGCATTAGAATGAGTCTGCTTCTGGTTTTGTGTGTTAACTGTACGCCAGAGTGAGAATAAGTCTGTTTCTGGCTTTTATGTTAACTGTACATCAGAGTGAGAATGAGTCTGTTTCTGGCTTTTGTGTTAACTGTACACCAGAGTGAGAATGAGTCTGCTTCTTATTTTTTGTGTTAACTGTACATCAGAGTGAGAATGAGTGTTCAGCAACATACATTTCCTCATTAACATCATTAGCTCCCTCTTCTGCCACCAAAAGCTCGTATTCCTCTGCTGCATACTTCTCCCAGTCTGATGGCTCAGGTACATCAGATTCAATATCCTGTGAACAAACCAAATATGCACAATAGGGAATTCACAGGTCTAATACAAGTATGATTTATTGGCAGAAATTAAAATTTACAATAAAGCATAAACTTTTAGCACAGAATAGTAAATAGAAAATATTTCTTCTCTAAGCTACCTATTCATACTTGGTATATAACATTGTGAGACTCTTTATTATTCACAGCAAGGTTGAAATACATATTTACTTGTTCAATTCTTATCATTATGACACATTATTTCAGCAAGATTTGAATTTACAGCAAGCTAATTTTGTTATAAATGGCATAGGCTAAGGTATAATCAAATTAAATATGTTAAACATGACATCTTACATTGCACAGTGTATTTATCAAACTTGTAAACCTAAAATATATAAGGAAATCAGAAGCACCAAACTGGGTCTATCTACCCGCAAATTGGTGAATGGATCTTTCTGTTCATGTTCAAGGAACTTGTCGAGGTTGAAGAAGGTGTCAAAGAAAATGTTGGTCATCTTACAGTTCTTCAGGTCCCACAGTGTGATTTTTTCTGGATCTTTTGGACGGACTAGATCAAGCATCTAAAGAGTAGTAAATTAAACAGTCATATATAAATTTCTGCAGGGAATCTGCTTAAAATGGCACAACCTGTAAAATTATCAGCCTTTATGACCAGCAACTGCCATGAAATTTGCTGCAAAAATTGAAAAGCTCACCCAGAAAACAACTGGAAATCTTTTGTTTTGAACAATAAGATTGGGGAGTGTGATGGATCGCAAACAATTTCAGGGGGTGTGATGGTGTGTGAGAGTAATAACACTCCTCAAAACACAATCCCTGTACACATGTACTTTAATAACTGATTGGCTTAGTGTTTTTGGCTGCATCTTCTCCCATTGATGTTGCCAGTAAGTGATTGATACTGACAGGTGTTTGATTTGTGCTCATGCAGTTGGTAGTATTGTCTTAACTATTGAAGCAACCATCATTTGCTGTTGACTTAGTTTTGGTCTTTTGTATGTTTTATTTGGGGTATTTGTAGAGGTTAATTCATACCTACAAATATGCAAACAATGAATTTCAGTACCCACAAAAATGTTTTTTTTGTTTTCTTATTTTAGAAAACTACTAAAATTAAGATGCATGAAATTAAATTATACTACAGTATTCAAAGTTACAAATGACTGCTGACAAATCTTTGTGTGGATTATTTATTTCTCATGATGTAATCACACACTGTCAGTTTAGTCTGTGTGATTTCTGGCTCACAATGTTAGGCAAACTCTTAACTGCATGAATTCAAACTGCCGCAAATTCAGTTTTCCATTTGATTTCATGAATTCAAACTGCCACAAATTCAGTTTTCCATTTGATTTCATGAATTCAAACTGCCATAAATTCAGTTTTCCATTTGATTTCATAATTTTTCACTTATAGTGCATAGGGTTACCTTAAAAGAAGTCAGTATTTTTAAGCAATGATTCAATTGTGCTGGAAACCAGGCCACAATGACCCAGTTTTAAATATGTGAGATATGTACATTTAATGAAAAGTACTGGAATAAGAGCATGAACTTGAATTTTAAGCAACTCTTGATAAATGATGGAAAGCTTGTCACTGACAGTAAGTTTATGTAGGAAAAACAAATTCATTCCAAAATGTATCTATGCTGCAACACAGTCTCAAATGATTTAATGAAACATGAGTTAGCGCACATGTACATGGAAGATGTGAATCTCACTTACTACCTGCTTTTCAAAGGGGGATGCAATGGGGATATAATGATAAATGTTACAACAATATGGGAAAATGTCTCAGCACCTGACACAGACAGTCCTCAAACGGCAGTCTCTCAATTCCCAAGGCTTCCATTTTCTGCATCTGTTCTTCATAGAAGTACTCCATCTCATACATGGATATTATTCCATCTCCGTCAAGGTCCATACACCGGAACCAATACTCTATACTGAAAACAATGAATATACTGTGTTACTACACATTATTTGTTTCACTATTGGTGGTGTGAGCATTATAAAGGGCACCACATAATACAATAAGGCCTTAAACAGAGGAACTTGTGATGGGAAACAAAGTTAGTAAATGGTGAATATTCAGGGGCCATAACTCTTCCAAATGACACGGAATGCTTGAAATTCAAGTCCTTCAAGGTTATGTCAATATACATTGTCATCCCATGCAAATGCAATGATTAAGAGACGGCTGACAAAAGGTCATAAACTGCAACAGAATATGTTAAATGGTTATTGAGCTGAACTGATTGAAAATAACATGCTGTGTATGATATGAAGTCAACTGACAAAGGTTATAACCCCTGTCCAAAATGGTGCAGACAAAACCCATAAAAAATGCACATCTAGATCTGAAAGACAAAGTTCTAACCAAACTTGATTAAAATATGTTGAATGGTTCTTGAAATACACAGACTGCAAGCAAAATTCTAAGTTTCTATGTGAAAACAAGGATATGCCCAACAAGATGTATAATTCTGTCTACAATGGAGTGTACAGTGTGTGTGTGATTTGGATTTTTAGCGTAGCTTTACAATTTTTCAGTCATATTACTACGATGTTTTCAGTGTGGCAGTTTACAGATGTCTTGGCACTGAGGCATCATGCTGCAGACATGTGGCATCATGTCCCACCCAGTCACATTATCCTGACACCAGGCTGACCAGTACTAACACTAACCACTTAATGCTGAGCACTAGCAAGGAAGCTGCAAGTACCATTTTTCATATGTCTTTGGTATGACTTGGCTGGGGTTCAAACCCGCAACCTCCTGCATCCAAAGCAGACACTCTAGCCACTTAGGCCACCAGAATGGTCCAATGGAGTATACAAGATTGAACCCATATGTATGAGACAATGTTCATACCAAATTGCAAAAGAGCGTGCTGATTGGTTCTCAAGCTATGCCGGTTATAAGCAATGTTCCACATGATCATACAAAATTAATTATCATGGCCCTTAAAGCTATTAATTGAGTTGATGACACAAAACATATGAAAGGCAAATTTAGGTCCAAGAGACAAGGTTTTAACTAAACTACATCAAAATATTTTGAATGATTCTTGAGCTATGCTGGTTATAAGCAAAAAAGCCTATGTGAAGATTTGAAGTTAACTGTCAAGGACCATAACTCTTAAAGAATATGGAGTTCATAAGACAAAAACCTTAAAAGGCACATCTAGGTCAACTAGACAAGTCCAAAAGGCACGTCTAGGTCAACTAGACAAGTCCGTATGAAGACAAAAACCTTAAAAGGCACATTTAGGTCAACTAGACAAGTCCAAAAGGCACATTTAGGTCAACTAGACAAGTCCAAATGGCACATCTAGGTCAACTAGACAAGTCCAAAAGGCACATTTAGGTCAACTAGACAAGTCCAAAAGGCACATTTAGGTCAACTAGACAAGTCCAAAAGGCACATCTAGGTCAACTAGACAAGTCCATATGAAGATATGAAATTAACTGTCAAGGACCACAACACTATCCAATACCATACATACTTGCTCACAAGTCAAGTAAAACTGCAAACAACAAAGATTCTGATCTGCCATATCATAATGCACCTGCAGAGCAGGGTATATCTTGTTTGTTCTACCAACTACTCCTAACAAATTACATAGACCCAGATCTGCTGGTGCATTATGCGACGGCAGATCTGGGTCTGTGCAGTTTGCATTTGGACTCAACTTACAGGCAAGAACATACAATATAGAACTAACGAAACAACACCCAAACAAGTAACATACACACACTAAATTGCATCAGAATATGTAGACAAATTCATGAGCTATGATGGTTCCAAGGATCTGCTATAAGGAATACTCAAAATATATTGAAAAAGGGCAATAACTCTGTCAAAATTTAATCCGAAATGGCAAACCTTTTTAAGGCACATTCTTTGTGTCCTAAGCAATTCACTTGTGAAATGGCATTCAATGATGTGTAAGAACTGCTGAGCTTTGGTTGTTACAAGAAGTTTGAATGGAAGGACAGATGGACAGGCACTCTGGCAGATAGAGGGAAAGGTGATTAATTTAGGATACAGGTATCTCTTTGTGGAGTGTTAAGTAATTAATCAAAAACATGGATATTAATAGATCCTTATCAAGGTCCAGACACAAATACAGTTCCCTATACAGAAAGCAAATGTTACTATTCATTATTATCTGAGATGAAACAAGGGTATCACAAATGGTTCATGATAAGCCTGTGCCATGTTTATTAGTACTCAGTGGCATTCCCATCCTCAATGTCATGACCCAAATCAGGGTTGTGAGAATGTTCTGGAAGGTTGTGGAGGATTCACCAGGTTTATGCTTATTAAGGTGGTAAAACTTATCAAAATATGGAAATGGGATCGTGAGGCTCAGAATTTTTTTTTTTACTTAAGAGTCACTGCCAAAAAAGATTGGGAACCACTGCTCTACATAGACACTAGTAGTGCATGGTTGACGCTGGAGATGATTAACCAACAGGCCTCAATGATCTTGACCTTTGGTCAAGGTATGTAATCATGAAGAAAACTTACTGTGTAGAAAAAAAAAAAAATCAAATGAGTGGGGAGTTAATGTCGGAAGAACAAAGTGAAATATTTGATCAAGGCAAATCAAAGAGTAATTATGAAATAAAAGCACAAGGCTACTGCTAATAAATAAATAGATTTGTCTGTCAGAACAGTCAACAGTCTTCAGCTGCTTCAACCTCTGGCAGCCATTGAAATTTACTATTGGGAGTTTTCTCCTTAACCATCTCTAAAATACTGCTTCGTATCAGAGTCATTGAAATAGGACTTTCATTTTTCTTGTTATTTTGAAGAGTTTGTA
>JAECUM010043181.1:0-20482 GCA_016617855.1 Megalonaias nervosa
CATGTGATTGATTTCTCCATCTCTCCATTTATGAAGAAACTCGAGATTCTTCTGGGAAAAGTCGCTAAGCGTTATCTCCTCAAACCAAGGGGCAGCACAAAATGCCATATTCGGAATCGGACCTGTGCCAACATCCAGTAGTTTCTTTCCTGTTATATCTCCTGAAAGTAAATGCAAACATATTTTGATGGCCTAGCACACTTTGCTCCAGTATAATAAAAAAACAAGAATGTCAGGGGCTTCATGTCAAGCCCATATTCATACAAAAACACTTTAAGGGAAACCCTAATAAAATTTGTTTCACTCCGACAGTCTCTGGAAAGTGACTTTTGCGTCTCCCGTTCAACAACATGGATGCGACAATGATCGTTTATGTATACAAGAAGAAATACTTGAGATTTCAAAGTAAATTAGGAAGACCTCGAAACAAAGAGAACACCGCAGTTGAAGCCAACGCGATATAAATTTGGGACAGCTCGAACCCAACCCTGTTACAACAAAGCTCCATGCATTTTGAGAATGGACTAATTAATTAAGACAGATCTCACTAATGTTTAGTAAAACAACTTTGACCGAAGGATAGCAAGACCACATTACGAGACAACTTGACTACAATTCCGGTATTTATCTATTCCGTGACGTTATGTGGGTCATCTCAGATGACACACAAGATATCTAATCATGAAAAGACAACTTACGGAGACTTTCAGTCAAGAAAAATACATCATGTCCATACGCCGAAAGCCGCCTTATTGGGCAGGATTTTTCCAAAAATGTGTCCGATTTTGGTATTGTACAACGGTACCCCTCGTCAACCGCAAAGCATATATTGAAAAATGGCATATTTCAACATTGTCATTTTGTGTTGTTGAAAATTTGTAACGAGGTATCCAATGATAAACAAACAAACTAGATTTGTATTTGTGAAACACATATATCCCTCCGTGGAGAGAAAATGTCAAGTCCTAAATGCTTGGAATTGTAGCAAAATCTAAACAGAAATTGATAGAATTGCATGTGGTTCTAAGCATTTCACCCAAAATTTTATTCGTCTAGTAGCGTTTTGCTTAATTGAGCTAACAGGTATTTTCTAATAAAAAAGACGAAGTAAAAAAATATTCAAATTGTTATCAAGTGAAACATATCTCTAATTGCCTGACAATATAATCAAGTTATCATCATTTGGATAGAAACATCTATACTATATTTAGCTTGTCTATATTAAGGTTTTCTTTTACTTAATTGTGCTAACACGTTTCTTATAAATAAAATCAAAGTCATAAAAACTCCTAGAGATAAGAGATTTGTAAAAAGTAACATTTATTTATTGTTTTTGCTAAAATCACAATGTGGTCATCTAGAAATGAAACCAATTACCACCTACTGATCTTCATACATCTTAAGTGGATTATACATCTTCATACATCTTAAGTGGATTGTAGTTAACTTGGCTAACACGTTTTACCAAGAAAATCTAAATTCAACTTTTTGTTTAAAATGTGTGAACAAATTGCAGTAATTAGCGGAAAATATAATCAAGTTTGGACCAACTTAAAACTGCATTGACCGGAGATCTGTTGTCACATAATGCGCCAGCAGACCTGGATTTACGCAATTTGTTAGGAGTAAACAGTAAAATAAAGAGAAAAATTACACGTGTCTATTGGCAGATCAGGGTCTATATTGTTGGCAGTTGATATGATTGATAAGCATGTATACATGACACCCAGATTCGTGTTACAAAACCTATATAATCCCACTGCAGGCCAAAATGGTCAGGGTCCCAAAAGTTTGAAAACTCAAAATATCTGATACAACTTGCTATAAAGTTGTGAAAGACTAGCCAGACAATCTACACATATATGCAAACATGTGTATCAAATTTCACTACCCTTTCTAATCTGGTTTGTACTGAATAGGGCAAAAACACGTAAAAGAAAGTCTAAACAATTTTTAAAAAATATGTAAATAATTGAAAAGTGTTGCTTCCATTGGCAGAAAACCTAATCAGATAATTTACACAGTAATTCAGATATATCTACCACAATTTAATCTGACTTCGTCACCAGCTCAATAAAACTGCCCTGATAAAAGGCGAAGCTGCTTATAAAACGGGGTCAGACATGGATCCTATGTTTTTGCTAGAAAATACCCCCAAATTGCCCCCTATATATTGAATGTGAAGAACAACAATATCTAAAACAATAACTGAAACCGTCATGTATCGCTCGTTTAATCGACGTAAACGGTGGTAGATACCAACCAGAAATATGAATGAATGTGTGATCTGGACTTTTTAACGTAGCTTTAACAATTTTTCAGTCATATCGCTACGATGTCTGCAGTGTGGCAGTTATAGTGATGTCTAGCACTGTAGCATGATATCCCTCCCAGTCACAATATCCTGACACCAGGCCGAGCAGTCCTATATAAGTGATATATTTTGATAACATTTTTTTTTCTAAACAAGATTCTTAGTACAAAATAATAACAATATTAAACGCAATTTTATGCACTGAAAATATCACTGACGCCTACTGGAAGCAGCATATTAATAATTAAATATAAATCAAATAGGTTCTGTCAAGTGAAATTCGCAATTTAGTTCTATCTTTTAGTTCGGTTTATGTGTAATCATCATAAATGCAATGTGCTGTGCTCTTTTGAGTTCAAACGAGAAAATATGTCAAATCTACCGCAACATTTATCTCCGCCAGAGGTTTTGGAATAACCATATTTTGATAGCTGTATAACAGAAATATTTGTTGTACTATTGCATTGAATTAAATCAGACTCGCGTTGTGTTATCACGTTCATTAAGTCATTTCTCTCAGATACAGATATACCTACCAACTGTAATCTGAATACACCCTTCCCTCAATAAGATTCGCCCTGATAAAAAGTGTTGGATAAAAAAAAAAAAATATTAAAAGGCATGCAAATCTTACCTGCATAAAAGGTAGCGGCCTTGGTAGTGTGTCAGGTCAAATCGTTTAAATTGATGAATTGAACACTGCCATAGATACTTTATATAATTAACTACCTTAATTAACCTGCTCATTTACAAATGGGAACAAATATAGCAAGACAACTAAGCGACATGAATAATTGTTGAAAACAAAGATGCTGTTCTCTATTTAGAAGGGAGTTTCAGAGTTTGTAGTTACTGACAGTTCCTGAATTGCCATTGTGAGATGACCTCAAGGATGTGAACTTTCACTATTACTTGCAACGAAAGCAATGCGTGAATGTTTTACTAACAGAACAATAAAACAAATCGAGTTTCGACGTTGATGGTTGTTTCACAAAATTAATGTCCCTAGTTCTTTTGTTTTTATAATAAGGAACCTTCTTTTGTTGCAAATTTAATGAACAGCAACGAAAAGCGAACAATTTAGTCAGAAAAGCACTTTACTGACAATTATCCCCAATACAATTATAAAAGTAGTATTCAGCCGTTATATAGCCCATTTGATACTCACGCTGGTTTCCCAATTTCCAGCTAAGATTGCATAACTTTTTTTGTTGAGGTCTCTCGGTAACTTGAGCCCTCCCTTGAAATGTGGTATATGTTTTTTAACCCACCCACCCACCCGCCCCCGTGCACGAGTTATCGGGGAAGAGGTGTACCTAGGTTAGTTGTTGCTAATGTTTGCTTGCTCTGATATTGTCGAAAACGTTCATATCCCCAAGACATTTCCGAAAGTGGAAACGTTTAAAGTCTATGGCGTAAAAATCTAATCGGGTCATTTACATTTGGATTCAAATATTCCAGTCAAAAGTGTCTAAAGTGAGTGATGTTTTTCATAATTGTGCTAACGAGTTTATCGTGATGTATGCACGGATGGACAGAAATAAATCAAGACTCCCCAAATTTCAAATAATATGAGGATAATATTATGACGTAGCCTTGGTTAATTTAGTATATGTGTTTACATTCGTAGTTGCCAGAACTGTACAGACTATACATTCATTTACTTTTTTAATTATTTTCATCTGCGTTAGGTGTGGAGAACCAAGGGTATACATGAGATTTATGTTGAAAACACAATTCTTCGTTTACTCGTCCGGTGTTCTACCAACTGAGCAACCACAGCTCAATACGATGAGCAGTTGTTCAGAAGTTATTTAAAGCTTTTACTATTTTCAGTAACAGCGTTTGTCTAATAGTAGTAACGTAATCAACGTAGCATACCTTCATATTAGGATGATGTCAAATTTGATCAAATTCTGTTGAGGACTTTTTGACAAGTTGGCTAAATGGATTTCTATTTTGAAAACGACATTCATACTTAATAGTGGCTCCGCATAACTGGGGCAAACTTAATTGAACTTCCTGCAAGAATTCTTTTTTGTGTCAAAATTGGTCAAATTCTGTTAAGCAGTTTTGGACAAGTTGTTTAAATGTGTTTCTATTTTTAGTGATGACAGCCATATTTGACGGTAGATTGGCTTCATTTGAAAATAAATCTGAAATCCCTTTATACCAGGATTAAATCTGGTCAAGAAATGTTACGCTAGGTCCATAAGGTAATGCTCACTAAGTTAAAAATACCCTAAAAGAGAACGTCATTCACAATTTCCAGATTGTCTTCTGCACTGATATAGAGCAATCCTTATTGAATGCACCTGTCAGCCTCCAGTTTGCCTAGTGGTTAGAGCGTCCGCCTCGGATGAGGGAGGTCGCGGGTTCGATCCCAGGCCAAGTCAAAGCAAAGACTTATAAAAATGGTACTAACAGCTGCCTCGCTTGGCGCTCAGCATTACGAGGTTAGTGTTAGGACTGATCGGCCTGGTGTCAGGATAATGTGACTGGGTGGGACATCATGCTACATGTCTGCGGCATGATGCCCCAGTGCTAGACATCACTATAAACTACCTCACTGCAGACATCGTAGCGATATGACCGAAAATTTGTTAAAACTACGTTAAAAATCCAAATCACTCACTCACTCTCCCAGTTTGCACTGAATGGAGTTTCAAGACGGTCCCAGATGTCCGGAATAATCATTACCTTCTATCTTGGATAATCAGAACTGAGAAATCGTTATATTGGTCCGAGTTGTCTGAAATGAAAATGATCAAAGTTGTGAAGAAAAACTTCCGACTTGTCTTCAACGTTTAGTCAGAATTGTCGTTTATTAAAGTGGAGGGAACAATGTTGATCCGTGGTAGAGTTAGAGTTATGGCAAATTTAAATTGTCTGCATTAGTGCCATGTTTTCTTTGAAATCAGTGGTTCTACTTCCTCTAGAACTTGTTAAATTGAACCTTACTTATCACCAAGACCAGTTTAAGCGCAATGTTCCTCTTTTGAATCTGGCAATGGAAACAAAAACCAATATGAAACTCAAAGCCTTACATAAACAATTAACAATATCATATTATTTCCATGAAGTGCATTCTCATTGCCTGACAGGGCAGCTTATGATTACTGTTCATTCATGACATAGCTCCTTCATTTTGCCATAATGTAGTGTACTACGGGCTTAAAGCGTTCTGATACTGCAGGAAAAATAATTCCCAACAAAAGCCCCAAATAGTACTGATGACTTACAAGACTTATATATTCTCTGATGCTCATTAGATGCCATCTTGGACCTTAAAAGTGATAATCCATGAAGAGAATGTAAGTCATGATGACCTGTGACTTTTAAATACTGAAGTTAGTGCATTGAGTATGATATGCTACATGCAGACTTGTAGTGATACATATGTACATAAAGTTCCAGATTGAAAAGAGAATAAAAATTTGATGTACAGTGATGGCTTGAACATGTCACCTTATACTAATTTACATGCAAGGAAGGCCGTTATTACTCATATAGCGCACGCTGTAAAGTATGACACCAAATGCTACTTGACATGTATTAACACGAAACTGAGATACCAATATCGTATGAACAGATCACTATATGTACATTTACAAATGAACATTTTCCTGCCGTTATTCTATTTTTTGGTCCTAATGCCAGAATAAGTATAGATTTATTTATTTATTTATTTATTTATTTATTTATTTATTTATTTTATGCCGAATACATAGTGCTTTTATCTGTATTGCAAGGAGACAATGTTTTTTTGTTTGTTTGTTTATTTTCCTTAAATTTTGTTTTCGTCACTGTGATAGTATCAGATACATGGTTAATTTGCAAAAGTATTACACACTATTGTATGTATGTTTCAATACTGTGATTTTTCTGGTCTAGAGAGAGTTCAGGGTGGAGATTTGCCTGGTATATACTAAATCACTGATGTTTGCTTAATCGATAAGCGGTTTTACCGTAATCTTTATGTCGTTTGTATACCCATTTTCTCTGTTGATATCAACACATGGTGCATTTCATATGTGAGGAAGCTACAGTTGTAGAATGAAAATGGTTAGCTCAAAAATAGAATATACTATTTGATAACGTATTTAAGAGAAAGTGTTTTATCCAATTGTTATAACTTTATATGAGCCTCTCCATGCCAGTATAGTCACTAACAGTTAAGGTTCAATTAGAATCGGGTGACACGTCTACTGCGATTGTCTTTATACTTTGCAGTCTTATTGGCTGCTTTTCTTGCTGTCTGTGTTGTTTTTCTTCCTTTGAAAAAATAATAAATAATACTTTATGTTATTCGTAGCATCAGGCAGGTAAGGTTATGCGCATGTACATTCCCTTTTCCATATAGAAAACTCATGTTGAACGTTTCCTTACATATTCTAATTTTCCAGTTTCAGTTATAGTTTTATGATATTGTTTAGTAAACAAACGGTTCAGTTGGGCCTGATAATGCTCATGCTGCTTATATAATAACATAATAACCAAGCAGATATTTGTAGTATTGTAAAAACACATCCTATGTAAGCTATACACCAACTTCATATCATCTTCATTTCACCCAGTAATAAAAATTGATTCTGAAGATCAAATATGTTTAATAATAATAATAATGAGGACTTTGTATAGCGCCTAATCTTTAGAAGCTCTAAGCGCTTTACAACATTTAACACGCACAGTCTATTGTCATCATGGAAGTCATCCACGATCTTGACGATAATAAACCAAAATACGGCAACAAGCCCAGTCAAACCTATGAAAGATCACCTCTAACATTCCAAACTGAACAATATCTAAAAGCACACATTCCAATTTTGATCAAAACTTGACTGGAAGTTTTAGGTCCCTTTGCGGTAATAATTTAAATTAATCACATGCAAGAACATCTCAAACGTAAGTACGGATCACATTTATTGATGGAAAAGTCCAAGATTATGATAATAAAAGCATACATTCCAAATCTGGTCAACTTCGGACCATAAACATGGATTGCAGAGTGGTAATAAGCTGAAACGGACTCAAAATGTCATTAGAAATGTGTGGGTCTTACTGTCAAACCTACATTAAAATAATTATCAAAAAGAGATTTTAAATTATGGCCTCCTTATTTTTAACAAGCGTATCCAATCAGATTCAAGATTGCAGTTTAGTATGCTTGGATCTTGCTCATTATGGAAATAATCCCAGATCTTAATAATATAGGGATGTAATCCGAATTTTATAAAAATCGGATTGGAAATATGGCATCCAGAATGATCAAAACGAAAACCTATCAGATGCAATATCACCGTATTCACTTGCATAACTGTACTGACTCGAGAGGAAGTATGAGATTGTAATACATATTTCCAAGCCGGATAGAAAGCGGGTAAGAAATTTCAACTGATATGTGGTAAAAAGGAATTGTTCACAGATGGACGCATGGCACACAATTCATACTGCACATGAGATGAAGGACCATACCATATGCAAACTTTCAAAGATCGGGTGTGCGATTCAAACCCCCCAAAAACGCAATAAATACAATCGACAAAAATAGAGCTGGTATTTTAATGCGATATAATCCTTCATCAGAATTTCTTTTGAAACTCTGAACCAAATCAAATATTTAGGCACGAAAATTACATGCAATCTGATGCAGGGCCAACTATATATAGAGGCAAATAAGCAAAGATTTACTTATCTTATTAGCTTGCCCAAAAATGTGATGAATCAGATTTCAAAGATTTACATCTATTTTATACAGTGTTTGTTAAATTTGGAACCCACCCCCACCTGTTACAAGGCAAATATCTAAACAAATCCATCCAGATTTGTTACATTGTGACTACATAGCAGGATGTACAGCCTCAGTATTGAATGATTTCTTGGACGTCCTAAAACCAATGCTGATTGGATAGTGATTACTTACATTTTACAACGGTTTAAAGCAAACTGCATTAATTCCTGCTACAATTTGATGAAATCAAATAGACTTAGTTGAAATCAGCAGAAATATATCTACAAGATGCCAATTGCTCAAATTGATAGCAAACTAATTAATCTGTTTTACCAATAAGCAACCAAGCTTGGACCTCTTTTTAAACCACAACTTTTATTCATAATTACTGCATCTTAATAACAAAAAAGGATGCATTTTCAAACATAGTGATATTGTTTCTGGAACATTTTCACGCTCCATGGTGACTTGATGTCATTATTATGCACCTAAACTAATCCAGATCACATACGTCCACGTTTTGATGTTTATATCGTGAGAGATGTAAGAGTCAACCACAACATATTGAACATATTATTGATAGAGACAACTGTTTTATTTTTAAGGGACAATCAGAATAATATGTAAAAAGAGACTATGTACAACTGGCAAACTCGGAAACAGAATACTCTCAGAACAATTCAGAGAAAACTTGATCAATAGATTGCACCTACAAAAAGATAATATCTGAGAAATATATCCATATCTGTGCATATAATGGTTTTGTACGAATATATATATTGCTTCCCCTTGAAAATCTTATAGTTCTACTTTATTCCATTGTGTATAATGGGTGGGTAAAAGAAATGCCAGAGTACGAGGCTAGATGCTGAATACCGCATCTCACAGTTAAGGAATCAATGCCAATGCATGCCTCATTCTACATTTTAGAAAGATACACATTTATGTTTGCTGAATTGTATGCACTTGAAGTAGTTTTAATAATTATGTATATATAGTACATGAATATGTATGTATTACTAGCGGCCCGATACAAAAGAGCCAATATTTATTTGTATTTTGCACAGTTTACTTGAATTTTATGGGTAAAGTAGAGTTAAATTCAAGCCCTGCTTATACTGAAGTCACTTGTCCAAAATGCATTGCATAATGATCAGAGTGGGAATATATACGGAAGCAAAACTTAAGCCAGTACCTGATTTGAAGGATTCATGAAGGCAATCCTGGAAGAATTTCACGGAGTCGCCTTGCATCCATTCAGCGGAGCCGTAATAATTGTCGAAATATATCTCTGGGTCGAAGACATCGAAGGGGACACTTTTTTGGTTTTTAAATACTTTATCTGTAGACATGTTTAAATGTGCCGATACACCGTGAATTTAAATTATGCACACTGCACACAACAATGTCGTGAAGACTGTTTGTAGTATGATGGATGGCGAGGTCTTATCAAAACACTTTAGCTGTATAACTAATTTACCTGAAAAGTTTGAAGAGGTTATAAATTGCAGGTTGCGTTAATGGAGAGAGAGAGAGAGAGAGAGAGAGAGAGAGAGTCTTCTATTATGCAAGAAATAGTTTATACAATATTTAACAAGGTATAGATAAATAATAGTAATTTATTAAATGCATGTGTCATAAAGCAAACGTACCAAAACTTCACTCCAGTTGCTTCAGCTGTTACGTATAGGCTCGTACAAAAGTAACAAAAGAGTGAAACCAACAAGCTTTGTAAATTTTAACAAAATAATTTTTTCCCTAGAAAACAATGTAAAAATAGGAAATAGGAATTACGCTTTGTGAATATAGTCCAAAACTTAATCCTAGAATTGAAAACTATAAGTCATATCACTAAACAGTTCTAATTGAATCCATGTTCGAATCTCGATGAAATTCCAATATGGAAGGCGATGACATCAGATGAGGTCGTTGTACTAATGGCAACAAATCCTCGTTGAATAACAATTTATAATGTTTCCGTTTAGAATTTCCAGAATAAATTTCTACTGAATATCTTTCTCCCAGAACTTTTATAAATATGAAGTACTTGTGTAGTTTTCAAGAGAATGAATTATTAAATTCCAAAAAATAAATGAACTTCAAAACAGTCTGACATCAACAATTGAAACACCTTATACCCTCAAGGTGTAAAAATACGACTGGACTAATATACTACCAATTGGCTATTTAAAGCCTCGATTTTAGATCACATGGTGGCTCACCTGATGGATTACGTGACCACTAATTTGAACATCGCATTAAAACAAATGACACCTTGCACGCACGCCTTAAAAGACGTAGCGAATCTTACTATAAGATTCAATAAAAAAAAAGTTGTTTGCAAATTAGAGCCATCAAGCAAGCAGAAATATGACATTGGTAATAGTCAATCGTTTCCGCTTGATGTTTACAAGATCTATGAACCAGGGTGAGTTAAAAATAGTGCTGAAGTAACCGTACACTCTAATCGGGTCAAGTGAATTTTCCGAGAAAGAGATTCAAATCCAATGAAAATTATCATTACAATAAAATGTAATGAAACAAAAATAAAATGAAAAGAATTTAAAACTAACACACAAGCAATTTAATTACATATTCGTAACACAGCAATAAATAACCTGCATGCAGTGCTGTCCCGTAAGATAGTAATCCAAACCGAACCAAAATTTTAAAAAGGAACGTGTTTTACTGTTGCACTTGAAAATTTGTTAGTTCGGCGCAATACTAAAAAATTTGCATGATATAAGTTTATTTCTTTGAGAAAAGACATTGTCATTGTTGCTGGACAACACAGACTAATATAATAGTTAATGTATACTCTCGAAGCTGAAAATTGACCATTTGTAGTGCAGCCGTATTTTGATGCGATAAAAAAATGGCAAAAACTGAACACATTTATATGAACATGATTTTGAATACAGCCAACTATGAATGATCTGAAATACAGACTGGTCACAATATTTATAAAGTGCAGAATTCATGGTTTGGAAAGAGCAAGAATATGGCTTTTGGCCTTTGGTAGTTAACTAGGTCACAGCCTCTATCCCCCACAACTTAACGCTCATTTTAGCAAGCAAGATACATAATATGTGCAACCAGTACATCATCAACGACAGTGAAGTTTCGGTCAGAACTATATTATTTTTTGTAAATATACAGCACAGATTTTCACTACACAGTTTGGTATAGTAAAATTGTTTTCACCAATGCCCGATCAGGGTGGACTATAGATCGATGTGCTCAAGCAAAAATGCATATTTCACTATACCAACCATTGCAAGGATCATGTACACACCAAAGTCTAATGATATTTGACGACTTAGGAGTGAATGAATTTTCTTTGCGGTTAAAGGGTCATCATGAACATTATCAAGAAATATTGCTTAACAATACAGTTGTCAGTTGTACTGCACGTGCATACCATAACACTCCTGGTCGCTTATGGACATGTATGAAAATATTTACTCGGGTCGGGAGATTTCCGAACATGAGTTTCGTACACAATACTGTACCCGATTCTTTACTTTTCACTGGTAAACCTGTTCAGACAATCCATTGTCAACATTGTGTTCATGCACGTATATGTGCAGCCGTACCTGAATGCTATCGATATGATGATATGATTCTTTCTGACAAGACTCTGTGTTTTTATGGCACGAGTGGTCGAGGAAAGGACATTGAACAGTCTGTTCAAAATTAATCATTGACCTTGGAATGCATTTAAATAATAATGTCCGATCACGAAGTGAACATCGGACTTAAAAAACGCAATAAAACACAATTGTGGGATTACATTAAAAATTTCTTCAACTTAATTGACTGGACATGTAACGGTGTGTTTGACCCAAACACAACTTAATTAGCCTAATGCTAACAACACGACAGCTCATCACTTTGATGCAATTGGAACGAGCGGTAGAATATTTCCATTCCTTGAAATGATTCCGGCGTTGTGGTGTTGTTAGTAGCGGCAGCTGCAGCCGTTGCAAAATCCGCCCGCGTTCGGGGCTTTAGGAACAGCATCCGGGATGGCTCGCATACTTTTATAAAAAGGGGAAAATGTCTTCTGTTGCGAGGAACAAATCGGCAAATACCAATGGGAAGGACCTTTTCTATTGTCTTAAACAACACGGGGACGACTACGCCGTTGACCACTCTTGATTTACTGGTAAAGTCAGCCAAATATTTTAATGGTGTCTTTATGCGAAATAATCTTACATGGATGGCGGAATTCAGGTTTAAATCCGTTATTGTCAAAATTGATTTGACAAGAGGAACTGGCTCTCTTTGGGTTGCATACTATGATACACCTCAACATCGTTTTTGTTTTGATTTGTATCTTTTTGCATCACCCTTTGAAGTTGTTGATTATTTAACCAGACGTGGACAAAGCCATGTGACATTATTTTAATGTAAACTCATTTGGACAGCAATATATGTGGTCATCCTGTCGTTCAAGCGTCACATGCACAGGCGGGTAGCAAAACATCTTCAAGCACAACCCCGCAAACACTTAATAATTTCACATCTGAGTACGCTTAATATTGTATAAAATGTCTATTAACATTTACAGACGTTATTCAGCCCGGCGACGAGGTGCTGATGTGAACAGATGTGCCACCAAAGCGAAATTGACTGAGTTTAATAGTCATGTTGTTGCTGATCTCGACTCGAACCAGGTGGGCTTGTAAGTTCTGAAGATCAAACTGATAAATTTAAAACGTCTAACGTGGACATTCAAGTTATTATTGTCAAATTTAAAGGCGCTGTCGCAAAGAAACTAGATGTGATCACTGTAAATGGTTGAATGAGAGACACTGGTGTTTCTGTAACGTTTATCAAAACGTTTGTTGACAATAATAATGCTATATGGATGAACAAATCGCCAACTTGCCGACTCCCCCCCCCCCCTTCCGCGTATTAAGTTCATTTCAAATAAACTTAAAACAATTGACCAGCAAAGGAAAGGAGCAAGCCTCAGACGCCACCATTACAAGTGGTCGACGTATTTTCCTTGAACCTTACATAAACGGTTTTGATAAACCTTAAACTCGCATCCTTAGGACGCTCTATTTGTTGATCGTATACGGTTATTTAGTAGGGTTGTTTGGGACAGCATATTAAAAATTAATATCATTTTAGGGTGATTTAGTAAGACGTAACCCATAAAACAAATGCGTTTAACATTTTTATATAAAGGACGTCAATATCATTGACCTTTGGAGATGAAATTCTATTCGAAAGAATCAACATCATTCCAGTCCGATTCCGATACTTAACAGTTTTTATAGCTGCTTTTTAAAATTAGATACATTGGTATATAGATACTTGATTCTGGCCAAAGTCGTGAGGTTGCGGAAATTGCCAACCGGGAGTTAGATCAATTGGCAGTGGATGTCAACATTGATGGCGAGTTTATTCCACTCGTCGAAGACGAATATCTTCTTGAAACTGGTGTTACCAGACCCTCATTTACACTCAGATATAATATTGGTAAACGTCAAAAGAAATTAACCGTTGCAACTACCCTGATATAACACTGCCAAAATCGATGACATCTTGGAATCATCAGACATGCAAGTGAGAACTTAGTCGACGAAATTGAACGAAATGGTGGTAGTATATAAGGAAAAGTTGGCAAAATGGTCTGTAGGAGGCTAGGTTTAGAATATAAAAAATGCAAAAGATATTTTGATACCATTAATAACATTTTAAAAATCATAAATGCATAAAAAATGAATGTTAGTCACCCATCCACGATGGGAGCATGACTGTAATGACAGTTGTTACGGAGTCATCCAGAAAAAAAAAAATCACGGCTAATCCAATATCAAAAACATTAACTGCGATTTCATTTCCAAGGTCATGGTTGCGACTCCTATGCCGTTGGATGGTCACCTAATTTTTAAATTCCAAATGGTTTATACAAAATACTAAGATCGACTGAAAAAAACAAAGTGTGGATCTGTTTATATTCAAAACTAACTAGGGTAGATAGGTCGTTATATACTATTTGATGAGAAAGCTTGCCAGTAGCTTCTCGTGGGTCGGTGGTTCTTTCCGGGGATTTCCCGGTTTCTTCCTCCACCATTAATACTGGCCGCCATGTATAGCCTATCGTGTGCTGAAAAATGGCGTTAAGCCCCACAACAACAACAACAACATATACTATTTGATCTTTCTGTGAAATGTGTCCGCTTTAGTATGTAAAAATCCTACATTATTGCATCAGAATGTATTCATAATTGAAAGGCTGACTGTTTGTATTTGACATATATGACATCGGGGAATTGACACTATTTTGTCAGTGCAAATAAACAACATAAGATATTAAAATGAAGAAAAACTCGTTATCGAACATATGCGTTCATCTATGCCTGCTTTTGCAATACGTTGGAGATCTTTTGCAAGAAATACGGTAAAATGAGTGCGATTATTTGCGCCAAAACCCCCGCATTATGCTTTTCTAATCGTCATCCATAGCATCAAAAACCGTAACTCGTCACGGCAAGTGGCTACATAAAAATGTAAACGACGATAACATTGTGATAGACCGTTCCGAAGGCCTAATGGTTTGAGCTTCCGACTCGGATGCGGGAGGTCTCGGGTTCGAACCACCGGCCGAGTCATACCAAAGACTTGTAAAAGTAGTACTAGCAGCTGCCTCGCTTGGTTCTCAGCATTAGTAGGTTAGTGTTAGGACTGTTCGGCCTGGTGTCAGGATAATGTGACTGGGTGAGACATCATGCTACATGTCTGTGGCATGATGCCCCAATGCTATACATCACTATAAACTGTCACACTGCAGACATCATAGCGATATGACTGAAAAATTGTTATAGCTACATTTAAAAATCCAAATGACACACACACACATATAAACACACACAAAACACTACGTTATAAAATGGGTTGAAAAGCACACCAAAACTCCATTTTATGACAAAACGAACGTTTATAAGGAGGAATCAGACTTCACAAACTTAATGTTAGTCACTACATTATACTTATTGCCAAAGTTTTGTTGTGCAATATATTTTCGAGGTTAGACTTGTCAGCTGTGACTGCAAATAAATACCAATATATTATGACATTGAATCTCGCGTTGCAATATGACAATAAAAACTGCGCATGTTAAAAACATTAGTACCACTTTTTACTGAAATGATTAGACCCGATTATATTACTGGTGATGAAACTATATGGATATTATTATGTATATCTATTTTTTGTAACTAGTGGTACATGAATTTATCTAATGTTTATAATTATTATTCATTGCTGTAAGTTGTACAGATTACCTTGAGTTAGATTTTGAATACGTAACTAGGGTCTGTAAAGGGGATAAAAGTATGTAAAATATCTATTTAGATGCTTATGTATGTGTTGACAAATGCTACTAATAATTTTAATAATAAGACTTAATGACAACTTTGGGTTACTTTCTCATTGTCTCATGGGATTTTAACTGTTTTAGAAGAATTCAGTAACTTCCCATTGGTTGGGTTAGGTCACATGAATAGGCAGTTTCGAGACAAATTGTGTAGTCAAAGCTGTCCCGTGCGGTATGTTTTGAAATAAAGTCGCAATAGAATGTGTATATAAAGCAAGAACTGAGCAATCAATGTCTCTCATATCTGTAGAGTCATTATAATTTCTTGTGTTCCTGTTGTAAGTCTGCAGACGTATTTTATGTTGTGCTTAGGAATTATTCTAGAGGAAAAACATTTGTGTCGACCTTTCATGAAAAAAAGAAATTGCTCATCATTTAGACTACACTATTATTCTAGAACTGGTGCGCATTATTGAAAGGAGTTCTTGACAATGTCTCGATTCTTGGCGGACCAGTATATTTCTGTCTTCGAAATTTTTAAGGAACTTTTCATACCTCTAGACTTTCATAGAACTTTACCAAAATTATTTTGGAATCGCTTCATAATACTGTAAGCTTCTCTCACATTTTTATTTATAAAATTGATAAATAAATTGTTTGTTAAGTTTTACAAACTTGTTGCTTTTGATTCTTTTTGTTACTTAGTGTATGTCCGTAGAGTCGTAACAATATGCATATAAACTTACAGTGCAGAAAGAAGGCACTGATAGCGAGTGTGTTATATGTACGATGCAGGATTAACGTGCAATATGAAAGAAACAGTATTGGAGATAATACTTTTCCCTTTCGTAGTTACATAACAAGTCATTCGAATCAATTCGCCTATTCTAGCGAAACAAATATATGCCTCGAATGTATGTCGGAGCAGCAATTTACTAAAAAATTTGTTCGTTATAAATTTCTTCCCCCCCCCCCCCCCCCCCCCAATAAAAAACGTCGATCTGTTGGGACCAACACTGCTATTTCTTCAATTAGGTTGGCTGTAGAATTGACCAAGTCCAAAATAAAAAACAGTTCTATGGATTTGGAACATCTCGGTCGTTCCGCATCGCAGTCAAATTGTTATGTGGGGGTGAATGGTTCGGGGCTGGTTTTGAAATTGCACTATGGCTTCCTACCACCTTAATCTGGTACTAAAGGAATTACAGCAGGGCCCTAAATTAACATTCTAGAACAGATCAAGGGGCCCCTGGTGGCCGAGTGGTCTAAGGAGCTGTCCTTCTCAGATCACTTACACCTCACCTTTGTCTGCGTGGGTTCGAGGCTCGACCGACGTGGGCATATGAAAAAGCTTGAGAACAGCTTCCTATAGGTCGATTAATTTTCTTGGGTTCTTACTCCAGGAACATTACTGACCGCCATGTATATCATGTGCTGAAAAATTGCGTTAAACCTACAACAAAACACCGGATAGATGACTACTGAGGTCTTTTACATAATTGCCTCTCCTGAATGCCCTACGCAAGAAATGATATGAAAACGCGGGATATTGCATCTAATCTCGATACACATAGATTGTGTTCTCATAGCCATAGAAAATGTGCAGATATCAGTTTGGGCCAAAGAAAATAGCATAATATATACCTCGTGATGTCTGTTTGCATCAAGGGGATACTATTTATTCTCGTCCTTAAAAAGCGTGTTCGCATCATTGAGATTATAACTCTATGACGAG
Source organism: Megalonaias nervosa (assembly GCA_016617855.1). NCBI lineage: Eukaryota > Metazoa > Mollusca > Bivalvia > Unionida > Unionidae > Megalonaias > Megalonaias nervosa. The sequence goes on from JAECUM010043181.1 coordinate 17,114, forward strand.
TGTGACGTCAAAAGACCTTAGGTTTCCATGCCACAAAATTGAAGGGGTATACAACCAAAACAGTGTATTAGGTGAGAAGCTAGTTAATATATTAATTATGTTGTGCATACATTCTTTTAGAAAATAATATCAAACACAATGTAAGAAATGATACAAATTCTAGCATGTACAGTTCAGCAAAACTGATACAGGTCATATAGTCGTGCAGTATCAATTATTTCAGTTATACGTGCTGTTTGTGATAATTTCGTCACATATGCCATGTAACGTTTCATTTTATTTAGCTGCTCGTTGATAAGTAATTCTTACACGATCATTAAATAACCACCCCAGAAAATCTAGCAAACAAAATCATTGCTAATACAAAGGAGTGCCCCCCTCCCCTTTAACATAAGTGCACAACAACCTGAATGTTTCCTAAAGATTTTTTCGTGGTTGCAAGGTTTAACATGTGGCTGGAAACATTTAAATGCAGTAGCTTTGGAGGTTTCTCCCTCTTGGCCGCTTGTCGGATGTTGACTTTTTGTATTCCTTTAAAACCCGGGGCCTCTGGTGGCTGAGTGGTCTAAGACTCTGGCCATTACAGATCTTTAACATCTCACCTCATATGTTCAAAAACCAGTTCCGCCAACGCCACCGTGGGTACATAAGAAAGCTTGCCAGTAGCTTTCCGTAGCTCGGTGGTGCTTCCCATTGCTTTTCAGGGTTGTTCATCCACTAGATATACTAGCCGCCATGTATAGCCTAACACCTGCAAATACATAACGTGAAATCCACAATCTTTCAAAATTCCGTTATAAGATAATCTTTATACAATCAATTGCGTCGGATATCCACTGATTTTGAAACAGAAAAGTGCTTCTCCATTGTAAAGCAAACAGCGATCGAAAAATTTCCTCTACGTCTTTTGTGCAGGCAACTAATGACCATATTGCGCAACATTCAGTACTGAACAGACGTTAGAAAATCTTCATTTGAATTAACAACTACTGTTAACTTGAATACTATATTACTCTCACATCCTTCCGGTTTCTTGTTCCCATCCACCGATGTTACAAACCTAATCAAGAATATACAAAATGCACATGCTTTGTGAGGTATTTTTCAACCGTATGCAATGTACATATAAGTTCGCGACATATTAGCGCTATGGTGCCACTTGCAATGTGGCGAGCACTGGTCCTCGTACAGTAGCGTTTTGTGAACATGAAATCGCATAAGCTATCAATAGTTCATGTAACAGAATGAACTAATCGTGTGCATCTACAAACAATTATCAGCTACATAATGACGGACAATATTATAATATCAAATATTTCGAGTTGGGAAATAACGTTTGAAAGGAACATATCCACAGTATTGAATCACTTACCTATACACTTACTTAGTCCTGAGTAACAGCGAAGTATCCCAGCTTTAGCGCAAGTACTTGGTTTAACAGAACGCATAGAACAGCAATTTGACACGTGGGTATGAAACAAGAGATTAACAAACCCTTTAGGCTACGATTCTATAATCTCTGACGTAGAGTGTATGGAGTTAAATTCGACAATAAGATTATGTATAGACCATTGTTGAGATGTATTGATGTATTTATTGTTTACCGTTTAGTAGCAAATCATAGAATCCATAAAGAGTACAGCTTCCAGCATATTCCATCTTTTGACATAAAAGGGTTAAGAAATCATTGGATTTTATGTGTGGCATGACGAAGTACAGATCGTCATATAAGAATGGCGTTTTACTTGGTCAATCAAGCAGCAACAGCTTTTCCACATTGCAACAATAAACTTGATTTGTGGTCTTTTTCATGTGTTGTTTAGTTTAGCTTAAACATAATCGTTTTGCTACGTTATGTAAATGTGTCGGACTACAAGTTCTCACAGTACTAAAAACTACCTTTCGCATACAATTTAGATATATATATCGTGGCACAATTTAATCAGCCATGGCGAGCAGCATTAAAAACTCCATATAATATGTCCAGATGAATGTATGATAAAGGTTTTTGAACTCTTTTATTAACGAAAGAACAGCAAGTCCAGAACAACTAGTATGGTTTTCTAATTCTAACACGTGCCTTGTGTTTTCTCGTCATGTTCAAGCTAATAATTAACACACACACCCACATTGAAAAGAGCATCTCGATTATCAACAATAGGGCGACAAGTGAAACGTCTAAGAGCGTATAGTCGTAAAGTATCGATTACTGAAGCTATATATTATTTTTTATAATCTGATCACACATGACATGACATGTTTCACTTTATTTCGTTGCTCGTCGATCTGTAATCCATGCACGCGCATTGGATAACCGCCCCATTAAATAAAGCAAACAAAATCATTGTTAACACACAGGAGTGCCCCCACCCCTTTTAAGATAAGCGCGCAGAAATAAATGTTTCCTGTAGTCTTCTTTGCCGTTATACTATTTAAATTATGCCTTCGAAATATTTAAAAAGCAATAGCTTTCAGGGGCTTCGCCCCCTTGGTCCCCGCTAGGGTTTCCGTCTAACACATACCTCGCCTTCTTATTTACGTACTCTAAACGATATTTCTTGATCCGCCAATGATGTACGTTGATATTTTTGTTTTCCTGTATACACTAGGGGCCCCGGAGAGCTGATTCTTCTAAGTCCCTCATCTTTAGAGATAATGACATTTCACCTCTGTCGCCGTAGGATTTAGTTTCAGTTCTGCCAACGTGGGTACATGAGAAAGGTTGCCAGTAGCTTTCCGTTGGTCGATAGTTCTTCCCATTGTTTTCCCATGTTCTTCTTCCACAAAATATATTGGCCGCCATTTATAAATCGAACATGTGCTAAAGCCAAATAGTTCTCAAAAATCCGTTATAAACCAGACTTACGTCGCGCTCTGATTTATACGATAACATATATACAATCACTTGAGTCGGATGTCCACTTAACCTGAGTCAGTCTATTTCCCCTCCATTGTAAATGTTCATAGCAATCAATAAGTTTCCTTTGTTTGTTTTGTGACGGCAGTTATGCTGTATATCATTCAACACCCAGCAATGAACAGACGGTGGTAAAACCTCTGGTGTATTAAAGACACACCTTAATAATTGCTGGTAACTTAAATACTATAGTATTTATAAACCCTCCCGGTTGTTTGTAACACCTATCGATTTTAAAAAGGGAAACCATGAAGGATATACAAAATACAAAAACTTCAACCTATCAATTCATAATTTGTAATCTTACTTTTTCCGTCTTGTTCCTAATGCTATAAATTTTAATTTCTAACTTGATTTTCGCCAATGGGTCCAAAACACTCTCTAGTTGCTGGTGTTTTGAACACGTTCGCCATACTAGCCCGTGCGAGTCCAGTTTTTCAAACAAGAGATGT
>JAECUM010043183.1:0-38411 GCA_016617855.1 Megalonaias nervosa
GTGGTATGGTACATGAAATTACTAACCCTGTATAATACAAACTACATAGTAAGATGTGGTATGGTACATGAAATTACTAACCCTATATAGTACAAACTACGTAGTAAGATGTGGTATGGTACATGAAATTACTAACCCTGTATAGTACAAACTACATAGTAAGATGTGATATGGTACATGAAATTACTAACCATTTTCAAAGGAATGTAAGGGAAGTAACCTGTGATAAAAGCTTTTGAGACTCACAGGTTTTGGGTTGTGCTGAGCTCTTTCCCTTGCTAAAAATAATTTAAAACAGATATTTAACAAAAATATTATCATGCAAAATGAAGAAATTCCTCATAAAATAAGCAGTAAAATTAAGAAAATAATACACATTAGGAATTAAAATGAATACATGTAATTTGTAATTTCAGACTGAAGAAAAATATACAATAGAAATATAGCACTAAGGTAAAATAATTATGGATACACAAGGTTTTGAAACAGGTGATTTCATGCAGGATAAAGAAAAGACAGAGTTTTCAGCTCAACTAAATCAGGAAACACCACAAAGTGTAAATACCACCATGACATGATTGTTGTCAGTTTCAGCAATAAATGTATATACTTGCTTATAATTGCAGTCCGACAGCCAACTGCAAAGATCCAAATCTGTCATTACATAATGTGCTGGCAGGTCAGTGTCTTTGCAGTTTGTTAGGAGTAATTAGTAGAACAAACAAAATTAGACTTTGATCTTCCAGTGCATGATGTGATCAGGGTCTGTGTTGTTTGCAGTTTGACTTGGCTTGCATGTGAGTAAAACGATAGATGTACATGAGTTTAAGCAAAGTTTAGTTATGAATTCACTCTTTTATCTCTTGCTTTTTCATAATTATTGTTTCATCATGCCAGGGTCAGCCTCCCCCCCCCCTTCTCCAGAATTATAACACTTCCTTTTGAGCATGTCACATCAGTTTGCTCCCCTTCCCCGGAGCTTGATGGCATTTCATTTTCATCTTATTCCTACCTTCAAAATTTGGTTAATTGGAATAGAAAATTTTGTTTTGTTGTTATAGTAGCTTGTTTTTCCAATAAACTGAACTTATTTGCTCATTGATGATATTACTTTTCGATTCCTCTGTTCTACATTGAGCAGGTGCTGCAGTGACTCAACGGTTAGCATGCAAGGCTTGTGATAAAAAAATGTGGGTTCCGATCCTGATGTTCGTCCATCGGAGTCGATGAGGACCATTTATGTCATCGATTCACTTGGTGTGGGTCTGGAGATGGCTTAATCAGTCCAATCCGGGCCCGGAAGAGTCTGTTGCAGTGGGGACATGGATGTGCAGGTTGCTGACAGGGAGATGCAGAAGTGTTGTTCCTGGATTTGCGCAGTGCACATTTTTCAGCTGCGTTCGCCAGACTCTTCTGCTCAAAGGCTGCTGCACCGGCATTGATTTGACTGCGCCAAGCAGATCGATCAGCAGCGACACTCTCCCAATTGCCAGGGTCAATGCCAAAATTCTTCAGCGATGCCTTGAGGGTGTCCTTGTACCTCTTCTGTTGACCACCGTGAGATCTCTTGCCTTTCTGTAGCTCTCCATACAACATCTTATTGGGTAGGCATTCTTCCGGCATGTGGACAACATGGCCAGCCCATCGGAGTTGTGCCTTGCACAGCATGGTGTGGATGCTTGTCATGCCGGCCTGAGTGAGCACCTTTGTGTTTGGTACCTTGTCCTGCCATCTGATCTTCAGCAGTTTTCTCAGGGAGCTCAGGTGGAAGTGGTTCAGTTTTTTTAACATGGCAGCTATACACAGTCCAGGTCTCACAAGCATAGAAGAGGGTGGGGAGTACAACCGCTGAGTAGACTTTGAGTTTGGTGGCAAGCTTGATTCCTCTCCTATCCCATACATTTGAGCGGAGTCTGCCAAATGCTGCACTGGCTTTGGCAATCCTGGTGTTGATCTCATTGTCTATGTGAACTGCTTGTGATAGGGTGCTGCCAAGGTATGTGAATCTGTCCACATTTTTGAGCTTTTGGCCATTGACAGTGATGGATGGTTCCAGATATTCTTTTCCAGGAGCTGGCTGATGCAGAACCTCAGTCTTGCTGGTGGAGATGGTGAGTCCGAAGTTGGTGCACGCTGTGGAAAAGAGGTCCATGCTCTGTTGCATGCCTGCCTCCATGCTGGAGTTGAGGGCACAGTCATCTGCAAACAGGAAGTCACAAATGTTTTCAACTTGGACTTTGGTTTTGGCTTGAAGCCTCCTCAGGTTGAACAACTTCCCATCCAGATGGTATCGGAGACTGACTCCCACATCACTGTCCCTGAAAGTGTCCATAAGCATGGCGGAGAACATGAGGCTGAAGAGAGTAGGGGCTAAGACACATCCTTGTTTCACACCATTCATAACCTCAAAGGGTTCGGAATAATTACCCTGGTCCTGGACTCTGGCAAGCATGCCATCATGAAATTGCTTCACCATTTCAATGAAGACTTGCAGACATCCAAATTTGGCCATGATTTTCCAAAGGCCTTCTCGGCTGACCGTGTCGAATGCCTTAGTCAGGTCCATGAAGGTGGTGTATAGCTGGACATTTTGTTCCTGACACTTTTCTTGCATCTGCCTGGCAGCAAAGATCATATCGATGGTGCCTCTCTTCTTTCTGAAGCCACACTGACTTTCTGGTAGTAGGCCACGATCAAGGTGCTCTGTGAGTCTGTTCAGCAGAAGCCTGGCGAGGACCTTGCCTGCGATGCAGAGTAGAGAGATTCCTCTGTGGTTGTCGCAGGATTGGCAATTTCCTTTGCGTTTGTAAATGTGGATGATGGATGCATCTTTGAAATCATGGGATATGCATTTCTGCTTCCACATCCCACAAAAACATATTTGTTAGTCTTTCCACTAGCTTGGGCCCACCAGACTTGAAGATCTCAGTTGGGATGGAGTCTGCTTCTGGAGTTTTCCCACAAGACAGGAGCTCAATGGCCTTGTGAGTTTCAACACTGTTGGTGGGTCAGCCAATCTCTCATTGATCTCCACCTGTGGTAGGCTGTTGATCGCTTCATCGTTGATGGAAGAGGGTCTGTTGAGGACACCGTCAAAGTTTTCCGCCCAATGCTCCATTATCTTCTTCTTCTCGGTTATGAGAGTGTTGCCATCGGAGCTCAAGAATGGGGCTGTGCCTGATGTTACTGAGCAATAAACATCACGAAGAGCACTATAGAAAGTTTTCATGTCATGTCTGTCGGCAAAAGACTGAATATCATCAGCCTTTTGGCTCAGCCATGTGTCCTGCATCTCGCGCAGTTTTTTCTGCACAGCTTGGCGGACTCTGCTGAAGGCATCTTTCTTTGCAGTGGACTTGGGGTCGATGCTGAACGCACGGTGGAGACGGTGCTTCTCCTCTAGCAGGGACTGTATCTCTTCACAGTTCTCATCAAACCAGTCTTGGTGCTTTCATGCAGTGATGCCAAGGGTTTCAGATGCAGTAGAGTACACCAGCTGTTTGAAGGCTGCCCAACATTGCTCTATGTCATTGGTATCAGAGTCTGTGGTGTCTAGCTGGCTTGTCAGAGCTTCAGACAGAGCTTGCTCAGCGTTGAAGTCTTTCAACCTGGAGACGTTGAGGTGTATTGGGACTTTAATGCCCTGTGGGCATCTGGGAGGTTGAATTCTAAGGTTCATCTTCGATATCAGTAGCCTGTGGTCTGTCCAGCAGTCAGCACCACACATCGCTCTGGTCACACGGACATCCTGCCTGTCACTCCTATGGACTAAAATGTAGTCAATCAGATGCCAATGCTTAGATCGTGGGTGCATCCAAGTTGTTTTGTTACGGTTGGGCTGACGGAAGACAGTGTTTGTGATCAGGAGATCATATGTTACGCACATCCTCAAGAGCAGATGTCCATTGCTGTTGCAGTTGCCAATGCCATGTCTACCAATAACTCCCTCCCACGAGATATGGTCCGCGCCAACTCGGGCGTTAAAGTCAGCAAGAATGATGAGTTTATCTGACTTTGGTACTGAAGCAATCAGGACTTCCAGATCCTGGTAGAACGTGTCTTTGACTTCCTCTGCATTGGTCATGGTTGGTGCATAGACACTAATGAGTGTGGCTTGTTTTTCTCCAGGTAAGGGTAGCTTCAGCATCATTAGCCGGTCATTAATTCCCTTTGGTAAGCTGGAGAGCTTATTCACCAGACTCGTCTGGACAGTGAAACCAACACCAGATTCACGGCGTTCATCGGTGTCATATCCACTCCAGAAAAAGGTGCAAGAATGGGATTCCCTCCAGCTGCGGTAAGCTGGTCGGGGTAGTTGAAGCAGGCTTTTTTTAGGGCACCTTTTCTAGCCCCTTCCTCAGGCTACGGAGGTAAGCAGCGCTATCCTAAAGAGGTCTGCTTAGTCACTCAGATGGCTGCCGAAATCCATTTCTGCTTCAGGTCAATGGAAGACGACCCTATCGCCTGAGCTGACTGCATGCAGGTCCGCTACTACGGCTGCCAGTGCATCCACACCTGCCACGTCACAGCTCGCCCATCGCCGCAGGACTTGAGTACGGGTGATGACATAAATGACTTGCGCGTGAGTTGGATTAAAGTGAGGAAGAGTTGCGCTGCATCAGCCTCACTCTCTCGTCCAGGCCCCACTATGTCCAGTGGCAAGACGTAGTCTAGACGGCTAGAATGGAGACTGGATGCAGTGGATGACCAAGGCATTCTGCGTGTCTTGCCATGCTCTTAGTGCTCCATGTCGCTTTGCTGGGTCCGCCTTCCTGACCGTTGACCAGCTGGTGGTTCCACCGCGCAGTCCGCCTGGTCCAGTCTTCGCATGCTATGGGTGACAGGCCCTAACTCACCGAGGATTTGAGACCCTTCGGCTACCCTCAACCTGGTTTAGCCGGCCAGTCGAAGCCATTGCCCGTGGTGTGACCACTGCGCATACTACAGCTTCTTGGAGCCACAGGTGCGAGCTGAGCGGCAAGTGGGGACCAAAGGTGGGCTAGCTACTCCCACAGGAGTACGACTGCTACTCCCACCAGAGGTACTACCCCTCCAAGAGCACCCCTTCCACCACCTTCTACCGTTAGTGTGGCTAACATAGTGTTTTTCATTGGGCAAGGCTCTTTATTCTAATAACCTTGGCAATAAATAATGTAATCATGTTGTAGTGCTATAAAGCAAGAAAAAAACCTACATTTCCTTGGAAATTTTGGGTTAAATACAATTAAATCAAGAAAGTAAGCACCTAAACATGCATCTTAAAGTGGAATAATTTTAAGTTGGAACTGGTGGTGCATTTATGTGAAAGCATCAAAGGAACATAAGTAAAAAAAAATACTATTTTGTGGCCATGAAATGTCATGTCATGACCAGCACACATCATGTCATGGCTAGAAATTTTTTTAACTGATATCCCTTCCAGGCTTCTGTACATTTCTCACCAGTTGATTTTCCTGTTCTGTTTGTCTAATACTACAATCTAAGTCAATTACTTTATGGTAAAATTTGTGATTTAAATCAAACTAAACAAGACAAGTGCTTGAGGGGATTTCTCAGCTTTGTGCCATTTAATAAACTGAGTGAATTCCAATCAGTTGAGGGAGTAGAGACAGCTATTGCAGTGATACTGGTAGTACTGTTTGGAACCTAATCAAATTACACATCCAGCACACAAGGTTTTTCCTAATCAATGATGGAGAGTAAAACTGTGATTTAGAGGGGCATGGTGAGAGAAGGTCAAGCAGTACAGTAATTTGTAGGTGGTGAACTTTAAATAAGTTTTGTCAGATGTGCATCAGTTTCATAAGTGGATTACCTCATTTTTGGTGCTTTACTCCAACCTACATGGAGAAGTTAGATGGCAGTGATCAGTAATGTGTAAAAATGTTACATGATATTTGGAATACCAGTTAAACAGATGAAATGCCTTTCAAGATTTCTTGCTGGGTTTCAGTCATTTAGATTCACAGATAAAATAAAGTTTATAAAAATGACATGGGTTTTTATATGTTAAATATTGGGGGAAGGAAGCTAAAAAGGAGTCACACTCAAATAACATGGGAGTTTATTTCAGCAGGGTGTGAGGATGGTGGGGTTGATGAGAATAATTGAGCAACAAAAGTTTATAAATGAAACACTCTGTAACCTTAGTATTCACACACCCTCAGTATTCACACACCCTCCCATTTCTTTGTAGCCCAAACCGATTTTTAAAAAAAAGCAAGGATATAAAAAAAATGCACAAAACGTAATCATTTCATTAATTAATTTATAATTTCTAACCTGATTGTCGCCAGGGGGAGACAAACACTGTCAACATGTTGACATCTGGAACCAAACATGATATTGTTAATTTTTCCATGGGATTTTTCTATATTGGTACATGATACAATCTTACAAAGTTACAAAAGCCCCTACCCCTTCTCTCCCTCTTTGGGTTGGTTGTATTTGGCCTGTCAGATCGACCTCAATGAATTTAGATCCCTGTCTGGAGTGTTTCTCTCTGTCTGTCTGTCTGTCTGTCTGTCTGTCCCCCCCCCTCTGATTGTGAAAATTGACAAACTGACATATATGTAACAGAATTGAAACCGAGTGGGCATTTCTTCTTGGACTAAATGAACAACACAAACACAATGTGATGAATGATGTAGGTTTATTAAATGAATTGATAAAAAAAAATAGGATGATTCTTTCACGCTCCAAACACACGACTCATTCAATTACTAACACATTCACAAATGAAAAACATAAATGAAAGTGAAATGCAAATATTCAAAATGAAAGTGAGATTCACATAATCTCACGTAATGTAACCGAGATTGAGATTCACATAATCTCATGTAATGTAAATGAAACTGAGAGTCACATAATCTCATGTAATGTAAATGAAATTGAGATTCAAATAATCTCCTGGAATGTAAACGAGACTCAAATAATCTCATGTGATGATAACTCAATTGTATTCAATTAAAACATCATCAATTGAAACAAATACTTTCAATGTTAAACAATACAACGATTGCACCAAAACAATGACTCGTGACTCAGTCATACGATAAATATTTGTACAAACTTGCATCCGAAACCATTTGACTTGGTTTACGAGTCCATTTGTCAAAACCACACAGTTCTCCAGAATTCCTGGGTCGGCTCACTTGTTTTGGCCCCATCCACCCTTCATGGATCCACCATGCGCACAAGTTTATACATCATGCAGTTCCTTCCTTGTATGGACTTGATTCCACCCCATACAGACATACAGACAGCCAGACCGTCAGTCTGATGTATCTGCATACACATACGCACAGCTACACAGCTATACATCTATGCATCCACACACAGCTACACCACTATGCATCCACATACACAGTTCCACCGCTATGCATCCACATACACATCTCCACCGCTATGCATCCACATACACAGCTCCACCGCTATGCATCCACATACACAGCCCTATGGCTGTAGACAAAAATGGAGAACGTACACTCCTCGACAAGATCCAAATGACCAATGTGTAAGTTTGAAATAGAATCAACCTTAAATCCATAGGAGAGTGAATAATAGTCAGGGTAAAATACTCATGCTTTTCGTGACTCTCGTCACATGTAGATTCCGAAGAGATACATGCTTGTACAGTCGCTTACCTGGAGAAACAATTATTTACCCCAGGTAACGTTGTACGCATGTACAACAAATAAAAGTCAGAAATAGATCTAAGGCAAAACCAAGTTATTTCTCGCCTTATTCTGTGACAATATATATATATATATATATATATATATATATATATATATATATATATATATATATATATATATGCCCCCTCTCTCTTTGTCAGTGTGCAGAGAGAGACTGAATTACCTAGTTAATGTTTCTCAGCTGGCATGGCCTGCTTCCCACTTGACTAGTGATCAATTGGTTACACTTCCAGTGTTTGGGATCTTGGCTGTTATATGTTGGTACTCTATTTATTTAAACCAACTTCACATTTGAATCTAAAACATCTCTCTGAATTATTTTACTTATAGGAATGAAAATAGAACTTCTTAAAAAGAAGCAAATTAAACATTTCCAAGATAGTCATTTGTTCAGGTCTATATTTTATTGCAGACACAATGAAGAATTAACTCCTACCATCAGTACATAGCCTTTTATAGTCTGGCTTAATATCCATTGGAAATATAACTGTGTATTGGTATAGGGTATAAATAAACTATATACTATTTACATTGTATCTTTGATTTCATTAAATGCAAGATCTGTATGCCTCATTGCCTTTGGAATGAAAATTGTATACATCTGATGGAATAACAACAACATTAATAATAATAATAATAATAATAATAATAATAATAATAATAATAATCATAATAATCATAATAGTAATAACAACAATAATAATTTGTTTCAGAGGGTACAAGTCATTTAGTTCAATATTAGCTGATCTCACACAAGACCCCTAGGGCACACAATAGTCTTTACATGTTTACCACATTTATAAAAAAGAAGAAAAAGAAAGTATTGTGTGCAGGTTAATGCTACACAAATGTTTTAGTTCAAATTTTTATAATATACATGTATATATGCCATTGTTTCATCTTTGTAACTGATTAATAGATACATATAACAAAGGAGAATCTGCTAGAATATTTGCCAAGTTATTATATATTATTTCCCACACAGAACATGACAAGATTGTCACCTTGCTTTGGTTGCTCATGTGGTAGCAGGCAGGGCCCACAAGAGGGGGGACAACTGGGGATATATCCCCGGGGACCAGGGCTGTAAGGGGGCCTGGACTGACAACACTTTTTAATCTTATAAAAGAAAAATTGCTTCAGCAAGAGCTAGGAGAAGCCCATGTGCTTCTTACCTCAGGGCCCATGATTGCTCTCTATGGCCCTGGTTCAAGTCACTAGATCCTTTCTATGTAAACTACATTTTCAGTGCATTAGTTCTTGGTAGTTTTAAAGATAGGCTTCATGCTATCTTAAAAAGTACATACAGGTGTAGTAGATACCATTAAGATAAAATTAATTCTTTAATTATTAAGGGATTTATAGACCAAATATATACATGTACATGATATAAAGTTCTTCGTCAAAAGGAAACCAGTTTAAAAACCTAAACATGTCTGCAAACAGTGTCAATAGACTGACAGCTAATTGCACACTTTTGCAGTTTGATTATTTAGTTTGTGTGAATGAGTCAAGTTTATCTGTTTGATGCCCCTAGTAACATTGCTGTAGTCTTTTTGGTATTTATCCATTGACCTGATGCCATTTACCGATAGGATTCAGATTATGATGCAGATGTTGGATTGTGTTGTAGTCTTGATGTAGTGTGAGGATTGTTGATTGATCTGTAGATATAATTAGTTTCATTATTTTCAGTTTGCAAATTAATGTACATGAGAAATAAGATAGGACTCAGGACTGAGCCCTGAGGCACACCATATATATTGCACCAGGGCTAGATCTGAGTACTGTTTGGTTGGACCTGGTGAGTTCTGTCACTTAGATAAGACTGTATGTAGGAAATTGTTCTTCACTGAATTTGTAATAAAAGAGTTTTTTAATAAGCATATTATGGCCCAGTCAAATACCTTCTTGAGAAATTGATCCTATTATGTTGCCTTATCTGTGTCTTCAAGCCATTTAATCTGTTAACTTGTCATTGCCCACATCTATGTCTTCAAGCCATTTATTTGTTAACTTGTCATTGCCCACATCTGTGTCTTTAAGCCATTTATCTGTTACTTATCATTGTAATATAACATGAATGGTTTGATTGAAGGCCTGGATAGTGTTGATGTAGGAGGTCATTTGTATGTAAGTACTGATTTCTGTTTTGCTGCATGTTTCATTAGTAAATGTTGGAAATGGGGATAATGCCAAAATGGGTCTGTAATTGTCTGGAAGATATTTATGTTATCTTTATGTTGTGGTGTTATTCTTACCTGTTTTAAAGTATAAGGAAATTTATTTTGTTGTAGGCTTAAGTTTTCAATGTGTACTGTTGACTCTTGTATTATGTCCCCACTCAGTTTTAACTATTTGCTTGGCCTGTATCATTTAGCCCTGTGCCTTTTTATGTATTAAGTTATTTTATGAAAAAATACTTCAGTATATCTTAATTGGTACTTTTTGTTATTTCTTGATTATTTTCAAGGTTATTCAGAAGTTTGTATGCCACATATTCTTTTAATTCTGTATAGTTTGTTTCTGAGTCATATATTTTTTGTTGATTAGTTGTTAGCTATGTCATGGGTATCAAAGAGGATTTTATTTCTAGTTTTCATTGAATTAATTGGGAAACCTGGAATTTATTTGAGATGTAATTCATTAATGTATTTTGAAGGAGTTATAGTGTCTTTATTTTTTGGTTTATGGCTTCTGTGAAACAGTTAGCCACAGTGGGTATACCCAGTTTATAATACATGATAAAAAGGCTAACACAATGACCCAGGATCATTAGGCATGGATGGGAGTACAAAATCATTTTTTTCATGTGACACATCATGTTATGGCAGGTATGGAACTTTGGTACATGTTACATCTTGTCTGTCTAATATGAAATCAAAAGAATCTTGTTACTGAAGTTGATTACATGTGAGAGTCGCCTTTTATTACTTGAATAGTCTAATGTCATCAAGATGTTGAGTATGTTTGATTATGAACCAGGGGCTGAAAATGAGGCCTATGACCCAGTGGTCCAGGACCAAGGCATGCTGGTTAGTGGCAAGTCCTGAGTTAATATGGCAGGTAGTGAGTGATATTGTACCAGTATTTATCTATTTTGTATACTTGCTTACAAGTTGAGTCAAACTGCAACAGCAATGATCCTGATTTGCCATAGCATGATGCATTTGCAGATCAGGGCCTATTTTGTTTGTTCTTCTGATAACTGCACAGAACCAGATGGCAGATCTGGGTCTGTGCTTTTTGAAGTTGGATCTTTTATTTATATGCAAGTGAATACGGTAGTATATACTATCTATTTCAGACATAGCCAATGAATTTGTTGTTTTTACTACAAATCAGGACCTTAACTGATCATTGCCATATTTCAACACTGTTATTTGGTCAGCGGTAGGTTTATTTTAGATGTGGAAAAAACACTTAGAGATAACCCGGTAGCTTCATAAGTTCCCATAGCATCTTGCTTCATATTGGATGGTTAAAGATAATTAGAGTAGACTGGATACTTACATATTACAGTACTTTAAAATATGTTGAAATTGTCAATTTGGAAACTGGACTGCATTTATTAAAAATTGATTTATTTTTGGTGCTATGAAAGTGTAAGCCAAACATTTTTAGATTAGGGATGCATTTGATGATTTTAGGCAACAAATTGTCACAAATTGACTGGAAAAACTGGCTGGTCTGCATTAGAAATTATCTTGCCCTTGACCTGAGACCACAACTATTTTCAGCACCTGTAAGCAAAATCTGCACATTAATGAGATAATCTTGAAGCTGATAGTCTAAGCTGTTTACACTTTTGAGAATCATTTCTAATTGTATCTTGCTTCGCCTTGATAAATAAGCTTACGGTACCATTGTTGTAGACTGGTTCTCTAATAAGTGAGATCTGCACATATTAATGTGATGTCTTGCATTTGATTTGCTAACTTGTTATGTCTCAAGATCATTGGACTATTAATTCTCATCCCATTTACTATAAAACTTGGTAAATGAATTTGTATCATCAGGATCTTGGATGACTTCAGTTATGAGCAAGATAATAATTATGCCTTAATGTTTAGAAATAATTGGGATTATGTTACATGGGTAGTGCAGTAGGTGAAATGTGCATGATTTAAGGGTTGGGAGACTGTTTACATAGCTTGAGTTCTTACATTACTACAGAAGCCCATTTAGTGAAATGGTCAGCTGTTAAGTATACATATCCATGTGAGTGACATCAGGCCCATTCTGACCTCCTATTATTATTATTACTATTATTATTATTATTATTATTATTATTATTATTATTATAATTTTTATTATTATTATTATTATTATTATTATTATTATTATTATTATTATTATTATTATTATTATGATGATGATGATGATGATGCACATTTTGACAAAATGATAAACATTTTGGTGGTATTTCTAAAGTGGATTTATGTGTGCAGTCTTATTCTTTGACTGCTGAATTAATAGAATTTCTCCACTGCTAAGAAAACAGCAATAAGTTAATTCACAAATTCATCCTGGTATCAATATTTAAGTGAAATTAGCTGTGCATTGATAAAAGTAGTGGCAGTAAGGAAATTGTCATAAAATATCCTTTTTCCAATTATGCTCATATTAGTTTCTAAATAATATTTTATCCATTTCCAATGAAGAATGCCATTCTCAGCATAATGGAGGCTTTGAGATGATTGGGACAAATGAATAAATTGAATGTGAATACGCATCTTGTTCAAGTGTGCTGAATTGCATTACACATGAAAGATAGATTGTTAACAACTTATCAAAAAAGAAAATATATGAATAATATGCAGTGATGTAGTAAATCATTAAATTGAAGTGATCAATTAATATCCTTCTATGTTTTGTCAATATCTATCTCAAAGTAACATCCATTGATCAGTTAAATTTGCTGAGTTGCAGCTGTTGTGGTGGAGAATAAAGAGCCATTCTGATGTGATACTTAGTAACCAAAGCAAGATGCTGTTCACTGGCCCCAGCTTGGATTGGTTTTGTCTTGGAAAATTTAAACAGATTCATCTTTAAATCCCAATCAAATGAAATTTGATTTGTTTTCCTGTAAAATCCAAATTAATATTGCCCATTGGAATTTCCTGCTATAAAATATCTCAATTGGAAAGGAAGGGCTTTCTTGGATGAATTAAAGAAGCAAAACAAGTTATTTTATAAAACTGATTAGAAGTAGAAAGATTGAGTACTTGATGAGAATAAAGGAATTGTTTTTATTTCTTGCTATTCATTCTGTCCTATCATAATTGCTTTTTTAAAAAAAATATAAAATTGGTTATTTTTTTTTTTTGGAGAATTTGTTGCAGGTCAATTTTAAAATTTAGACTGAACTAGAGACCTTGTGTATTAACTATGCTTGCTGTGCAGAATGACATCCCTTTCATTATCGCTGATAGTGCATGTATCAGTGAATATTTTCATTATTTCAGATGACACTCATTGTTGTTTCAGTCATTTATTCAATTCAAAATCTGTGATATGGAAGGCCATGCATCAGTACCATTGGTGCATTAGAACAAAAATATGCTGCTGTGCAAATATCTGCAGATTTTTACCCATGTTCAGTTGGAGATGGCTGGTATGTGGGCACTGTACCCTTGCTAATGCAGAGTGGTATTCCTAATGGCTGTGGAGTTTGTTTTCCAAGAGCTCTTGGGTTTCAGTGCAAGCATTTGGCTTTGTTGTTTATTGTCCATGTCTAAGGAGTGGAGGCTAGTCCTGGTGTGATAAGTTCAGCCAAGTAGGTTTCTTGTATTACAAATCTAGACTCAATCATTCATGGGTGAGCACTTGCAGTATTGAAACAATTGATGTCAGAAAGCCCTCTTTACACAAAGTACAACATAATGAATAACCAGAGAGAAAGAGCATACCATTCAATTAATGTAAGTGAGATCTTGTTAGGGTTTACTATTGATATCAAATAGATAAAAGCAAGTATTGTAAGTGCCTGCATGCATGACTTAGATCTTGCTACCAGTCCATGCCAAGAATTTTCAACCTATCTGAAAAAGTCTATTTTAATTAACCTCTCTGTTTACCAAGGAGATTTATGGAGAATTGAAGTTTGGTCTTGTTCATTTCACAATTGGTGTTTAAACATAGTGCTTGTTTTAGACAACAGTTTCATGATGAATCTGTTGATAATTACAGTCTCAGTTTTAACTTTCCTGGCTCAAAGGCATCTGTCCACAATGCTATTTTCAGAATCTTCTTATCAACATCTTAAACTAATTTCATCCAAACTTGGCACAGAGCATCCTGGCATGAAGACCTTAAAAATTATTCCAGTTTGCAATAAAGTATGGCCGCTGTTACTAAGAAAAGAGAGAAAACATGTATAAATGACTCTTTCTCAAAACCACTGAACAGGATTTGATCAAATTTGATAGGAATCATCCTGCTATGTAGACCTGTTAGATTTCTGTAAAAAAAATGCCAATTTGATGTAAAATTTGCCCGCCATGACTGAAATTGAAAGAAAAGAAAATCTTGTAATGATTTTTCAAAACTTCAGAATAGAATTTGATCAAATTTGACAGAAAGCCTCCTGGCATGAAGACTTTAAAACAATGTGTACAAATTGATACCAGTCCACCTTCCAAATGTGTACAAATGATACCAGTGCACCTTGAAAAAATTTATACAATGATACCAGTCCACCTTCCAAATGTGGCCATTGTTACTTAAAATACAAAAGAGTCTTGAAGCATCTTCTCCAAAACCTCTAAATAGAATATTGCTAAACTTGACAGAATGCATCCTGGCATGAAGACATTTCATATTTATACAGATGATGCCCTTCTGCCATCAAGCATGACTGTTGTTACTAAAAATATAAACAAAATACCTTAAAATGACTTTTTCAAAATGACCGCTTCACAAAATTTGACCAAATTTGACAGAAAGTGTCCTAGCAGTGTCATTTCACCCAAAAATATGCTGCTATTACTAAAGTTGAAAAATATTTATAAAACTTTTAAAAAAATGCAAATCTGAATTTGACCAACCTTGACACAAAGTTTCCTGGTGTAGAGACCTCACAATATCAGACAAATGATGTTAAATTGCAGTCAGATATGGATAAGGACATTTAAAATAAATAGATAAACCTTGTAACATTTATTTTCATGACATGGAATCAACAGCACTGGTTAAAACATAGCAAAGATTTCGTGACCAACTGCTCATACATTTGGCTATTAGGCAAATGTCAGGTGAGTGATCTCAGGCCCATTTTGGCCTCTCGTTCGTCTGTTTCCAATAAATCTAATGCATGTATGGGTTTTAAACTTGTTTTATAATGACAGTTTGTAAAAGGTCTTTCCTGGCAGAAAGTTGTGAGATTTATTCGCAAATTCATTGTAACACTGAACAGAAGCCATTGTTTAAATAAGATCATTAAAATGGATTGGGCAAGTAACTCAGTTAAACCCCTTCACATGGGCTGTCATCTTAAAGTTTGTGACTTTCAAAAATATTGTCTTAGTACTTCAACATAAAGCAAATCTGGACCTTGTATTAGGACTAAATGAAGCCTTGACCATTGAAAATAAATAATCTAATCCAAATTGTATGTTAGTTTTACCAGAGTTACATAAGTGTCCTGCTGTTTGCTTAGTTCATTTGGTAATTAGAAATTCCAAAGGTGTTCCAGTGAGGAACATCATGGGAATTAGAAATTCCAAAGGTACACAAGTGAGGAACATCATGGGAAATGGAAATTCCAAAGGTACACAAGTGAGGAACATCATGGGAATTAGAAATTCTGAAGTTTCACAAGTGAGGAACATCTTGGGAATTAGAAATTCCAAAGGTACACAAGTGAGGAACATCATGGGAATTAGAAATTCCAAAGGTACACAAGTGAGGAACATCAGAAAACCATGAGATATCTCTGGAAGTTGTTGTGCACTTTAATGCAGATACCAGATGGAAGTGTGCTCCATATGAACTTTGACACACACTTGTTCTGTTTTTGACACAGTTTTTTTATGTGTCCAAGAAATATAGGAGTATTAAGGATAATCTGGACCTTTTATAACTAACTGTATGATGCCCAAAACCTCAATGATAAATAATCTGCCCAAGCAGTATGTTAGAGTTGATGGGATTGGGTCAGGCTCTCCTTTGTTCAGTGGGTCTATCATACATTGCCAATTTGCCAATGTAGCTTAAAAAGATAGGGCAAGTGACTTAATAAGGGGTTTAGTAAAGATAGGGCTATTAAGGGGCCTTAACAAGGGACTTAAAAGATAGGGTCATTGAGAGACCTTAACAAGGGGCTTAGAAAGAATAGGGTTATTGAGGGACCTTAACAAGGGGCTTAGAAAGGCTAGGGCCATTAAGGGAACATTACAAGTTATTTTTCACTTTATACAGATGACAAGATGAAAGTTTGGCTACCTCAGTGTTTTTCAGAAAGTTCTTCCATTTCTGACTGGATCTAATAGCTAAATGGCATTCTTGGATCTCCAGAAAGCTATAAAAATTTCTGACAAGCTTTATGTTGAGCTATCTGTGTAGCTGTCTGGTACTTATCAAGCACAGCATGATCAGCAGTGGTAATAAATAACTCATTGTATTTGTCATAAGGAAACATTTGATAAACTTTAGTTTTCTTTATTACATGTCACTTGATTTGTTTAACAGGCATCTTGAAAGATAGCTTTCCGTAGACTAGTCTTTTTTTTTGAAAGTGTTTGATTCAGGTGCATCCAAAGCAGACTTGGTGATAGTAACTTCTAACAAAGCTACCATATAAAGCCCAGACAGAATGAAGTTTGTTTATTGATGTTCTGTAGTTTCCAATATGCTTTAAAATAATATTTTTGATGACACATGTAGATGTATGTAGATGACACATGACACATGTAGATGTATAAAGGTTGAATAAAGTGACAGAAGCATCTTTAGTATTTCTTTCATGAAAAGATTATTGGGCAAGTCCAATAAATTTGTCAAACAGTGAGGATGTATGAGCTTATTTTCAAAGATTTTCCTTCTCCATCCTCCCTGTGTCATTGGTTGCCTGTCATTAATCAATTAGCACAAGTATGTTTTTACCACTCCTCCTAAACATCAAGGATAGGGGTGGGCAGAATATGACCTGGTTTTGTTAGTTGAATTACATCATAGGGTGTGGCTTTAAAAATAACTTATTTGGCCCACACCATGGTAGAAGTTGCCCATGCATATTCTAAGATGATTGCTATGAAACTTGACACATTCATCCCAAGGTTTAGTTGGTCTTAAGTGAAAATGGTTCCACTCAGATATCCAATATGAAAGTCTTGTTATTGCAACTCCTCCCAAACATATAGTCATTCTGACATTGTTTTTTTTAGTTGTTTTTTTTAGTTAAATACTTGATATGATGTCTCGCTGGTGCTAATTTAAAATGGTACTGTTCAGAAATTTGTATTATAATCATGGCCATTCTGAAAGTCTTGTTAACACTACTCTTACTGAACAAAAAGTCATCTTGACTTGAGTTTTTGACTGGAAGACTTGGTGTGATCCTAAATACAAATGGTGCTGATCGGACATTCAGTATATCTTTCTCAGCAGCCTGTATGATTGGACATTCAGTACATCTTCCTCAGCAGCCTGTGGTGGCAATTCTTTTTACATGGAAAAGCTAATTGACATTGGGTTTTCACCAGAAGATTCCTTGTGGTATGAAGTTAGTCTTGAAATGAAAAGGATTTTCACAAGAAGACTTATAATGGTGTCTAGTTGGTCTTAAATGAAAAGGATGCTGATATGACATCCAATATGGCCACCTTGAAAATTTTGTTACTGCTACCACTCATGAATGCAGTCATATCAATGTCAGGTTTTGACCAAAAGATTTCTTATGATCTCTAGTTGGTCCTAAATGAAACTGGTGCCAATCTTATATCCATTATGGCTACTATGACTGCCATCTTTAAAATCTTGTTATAGCAACTCCTGAATGAATTGTATTATTGACATGGAGTTTCAACAAGGCTTCCTATGTTGTCTGGTCAGTCATAAATGAAAATGGTGTCAATCTTACATCCAATATGACTCCCACAGTCCCAACTGAAAATCTTGTTATAAATATTAGAGATAGTTTTAAAACTTAGCAGCTGAAAACACGTTATCTTGGATTCTTGGAAATTCCTGCCACTTTAGTCCAGCTGGATGAGTCACTTTGAGGCACTTTTGTTAATTTGTGTAATTTTGTTCCATAGTGGTACTGCATTATATCTGGAATACCAGCTATATATGTGGGGACAATAAAATTGTGGAGAGGTTTGGAGACAATGGACATTGTTTAAATTATTAAGTTTTGCAATAGCACCCAGAAAATCAACCCAAGTAAAATACCAACATCTTGCATGGGTTTCAAGCTTCCAACATTCCTATACATGTACCAGTGCATGTCTATTATAGTTTGTGAATTTATTTCACTTGTTCTTATATGTGATAGATTAGTGCTTGCCATTTTCACACCAAGATAATTTGCTGTTTTTCATTACTAAGAAATTTGAAGTTGTGAGGCATAGCTCTTCTTGTGGGCAAAAACTCTGCAAGAAAGCCCATTAAACCAGGTTTTTGCTTGAACACTGCAGAAGCTAATTGACAATTAGGATTGTTGGTTGGCTAGGACTTGATCCTAAAAAACAGCTGTAATGACAACCTTAATATTTAGAACTCTATTGCCAGTGGGGTTTTTTTATGTGCAGTACCAAGCATTTGAAGTAACTGCTAGAAATGGTGTGTTTGTGTAGAGTTATGATTGAGGCTGACTTGTTACAGTTATTATAACTAATTACTGTTCTGAAATTGCTATAAACGCTGACACATGTAATTATTATGTTTGCCTCCCTAGAGGAGTATTTGATTTTCTTTAGTTTAGATATTTTTATTTGCCACTTGTGTCATTTACACCAGGTTTATCAAAACTGTAAAGGAGTTTGGGCAACTGAGCATGAAGCATCTTATCCTGTTGCCAAAGTGTTTGAAAATGTTCTCACTATAAATCAGTGATATGCAGTCGACTAATTCTAGCTTCATGGATTGTTGACGCAAAATACTAAGTTGGTACTTTCCAACTTTAACTATTATAAAAGATTACTGTACATTTTTAAAATAACACTTGTTCCTGGAAAGAGAATGTTGGGTAAAAGAATCCCATATAATGCCATTCATACACCCTCCAAGTTTCTGGACACCATATTTTATAAATTTGCAATAATTTTCAAGAGTACAAACAATTTCTTTCCACCAAAGTGGGGGGAGGGGGGGGACATATTCCAACATACACTAAGGATTACTTTACCAATACTTGAAAATAAGTGATTGAATAGATGACCATTAGAACTGCTTTGAATACCCAAACAGATGACCATCAGCTCTAGAACTGCTTAGATTACCCAGATAGATGACCATCAACGCTTGAACTGCTTAGATTATCCAAACAGATGACCATTAACTCTGGAGCTGCTTTAATACCCAAACAGCTTTTAAACAATTTTGCCATCATATCTCTACAATGTCTGCAGTGTGGCAGTTTATAGTGATGTCTAGCAGTGGAGCCTCATGCTGCAGACATGTAGCATCATGTCCCACCCAGTCACATTATCCTGACACCAGGCCAACCAGTTCTAATGCTAACGTCTTAATGCTGAGTGCCAGCGAGGCAGCTATTAGTACCATTTGTCTTTGGTATGACTCTGCCAAAGCTCAGACCCACAACCTCCTGCCATTAGCTCTAGAACTGCTTTGAATACCCAGATAGATGACCATCAGCTCTAGAACTGCTTTGAATACCCAAATAGATGACCATCAGCCCTAGAACTGCTTAGATTACCTAGATGGATGACCATCAGCCTTAGAACTGCTTTAGTTACCTGAATAGATGACAATCAGCCCTATAACTGCATTGGTTAATGAAACAGAGGACCATCATCCCTAGAACATTACCCAAATTATAGTTCAGGTTTCTCTGGTTGGTCCTCACTTGTTAAAAATTTCCTTTTCTAAAAATCTTCCTACCAGTTTTACTGACAGTCTAGAAGGCCAGGGAGACCAGCAGGTAATCCAGTAACCAAATCTGAAGATTTTAAATTCTCCAAGGGATCATCATGTTCTTACCTCTCCGTCACCTTATATAAACAGTAGTTATAAAACTATCATGCAGTTAAGGCCAACATTTTACTTTGAATACATACTACATTGAGAATAAATCTATACTTCATTTCCTATGTAGAGGCCATTTGATTTTCAGAACAGAGGCCCATTTTTGTTTGCCACTTTTTGACTGAGTGGGCACATGCACTAAAGGGGGATGTCACTCATACTTTAAAAGATAATTATTGCAAGTGCATTTCTAAGGCAGCATGACCTTTGTTTGCAGTTGTAACTGACTTACAAGTGAGTATCTAGTGCATTTCCTCGTTTCTTTTTGCAGTGATGAAAAATCACTAGTTATTTTATTAAAATCTCCAGTTACCCAAGTTGATAATGTTTTAGTTGTTTTGGGAGTTTAGCGCCATTTCTGAGGGCAAGATAGGCTATACATGGCGGCCAGTAAAACTGGTGGAGGAAGAACCTGAATAAACCCTAGTCATAACCACTGACCCATGGGTAGCTACTGACAAGCTTTCTTAGATATCCACGTTGGCTGAGCCTGAGACTTGAGCCCACAAGGATACAGTCTCCTGTATCATTCAGTATGATTGCCACAATGACATTGAAGATTGTTGTCAGTATAATGTCTTGAACCAGCCATTTTTTCTGAACTGCCAGATCACCAAAACACTTTGAATTTCTTCCTTATGCTGCATATGTAACATGCAAGCATTAAGTTGACCCATTCATATTAATTAGCACCAACATTACTAGTATGGGACAGGAATAATGGGTGGGTAGGTGACAAAGCCAATAGTTTCACACTTGTGAATTTGACTGTATGACTTATGTTTGATACCACTCTAACGATATATATATATTTTTCCTTAATCTTCTTCATCTTCATTTTCATCTTCTTCTTCTTCTTCTTCTTCTTCTTCTTATTATTATTATTATTATTAAGGAACTAGCTGACTTGCAAATCAATTTTACTTTCTAAATTTTTTTTCTTTCTTGAGATGATGTCTGAAGTAGATCCATAAAGCTTTTACCACTATAATGTGTCAGGTTCTGTATGGTTATGTCATTGGCCAAGTAGACCTTGTCTGGATCCACCACTGTGTATATACTCCTATTGAAGTTAGGTAGTTAGGTGCAACTGCAAAGAAGGTACAATATGTACTCATTTATAAAACAAATCCAACTCCAAACTACACAGACCCAGATGTGCCATTGCATAATGCACTGGCAGATTTTGGGTCTGTGCAGTTTGTTAGAGTAGACAGTAGAATAAATAAGATAGATCCTGATCTGTAGGCACATTATGCTACAACATATCAGGATCTTTGTTGTTGGCAGTTTAACTACTTATAAGCAAGTATATAAGGTAAATGCTGATAAGCCATAACCATAATGCTCTGGCAGATCAGTGCAGTTTGTTCTACTGAAGAGTCCTAACAAACTGCGTAGACCTCAATGTGGGTCCATGTAGTTTGCAGTTGGATCCAACTTGCATGCTAGTACATGTATATTATACACTGTTTATTCCAGAACTAAAAGTTTAGGATATTGCCTCAACCATTCATTAGAAAGGGACAAGGTTTTTGAATGTAGGAGGTATTTTAGAAGAAAAAAAAGGTAGAGCTTGAAAATACTGTGTGCGAAATTAATGTGGTTCCTGTAGTTGCTCATCTTAGAACACACCCTTTATGTATGGTAAATTAAACTGTCTCCTGACAGTTGGACATTGCTTTGAATGGGCATACGTAAAATGAAAAAATTGTTGGCACAGATTCTGTGATTTGACAATAAATTAGGTAACAAAATTAGTTACAAGTTGCAACCTAGCTTGTACCATCTTATGTAAGAATTTCATTTTTCATTTTAATATTGGTTATGTCTCATTCTTAGCAGTGCGCCCAGTTTGTGAAAGATTTGGCTGCTGTTTATACATCATGTTCTCCCTTTTTGGGGTGATAATAGTGCTCTTTTGGCGCTTTGTTTCTCTCAGGGGACATTCAATATCTGCAAGAAATGCTAGACATGAAAACAGTTTTTCTCGTCATTGCATTTTTATTTTCCTGGGAAAAGTTAATATCTCTGCAAATCTGTAATCCTACACAGCTAATCTTGTATGGTATTTCTAGGATAGGCAATGTGCACAAGATACAATGAAGAAGCACTGCCTAAACTTGAGTGCATTGCGTTAGGTACCAATTTTGCATTCCATGTATTCACTAATTGACAATTAGTTTAATTACTCTAATTAGAGAAATGTATCTGGTGGTGGAATTAGACAGCTGGGCCTGTCATTAATCAGAGATATGCTGAAACAGACATGTTTTTTAATTGATTACACATAGGTGGAATCTGCCACTCACCAAAAAGTAAGATTTCCTTTTGTATTTTTCATGTGTGATGATATTGTTATTATTTATATTCTACACCTTTGTGTTTTGTATCAACAATTAATTGTTACCATGGAAAGTTTTATGATAGTCTTTCATTGCACATATATGTTGGTAATTACCTGTCAAAATAACAATAAATTGTTTTTCATAGATTTTTGGCAATGCATATAATACTGTGACACTGTCTGTATATACGTCTGTCCATTTGTGTTTGTTAATTGTACTTTTTTGCCCAATAATACAAGTTCCACAGCATCTGCCATCATAAAATATTACATGTTCTTCATGAGGAAGTAAAGAAGCTTTTCAATCTTGTTGATCTAAAAGTCAAAGGTCATGGTCAGTGATTGAAAGAAGAAAATTAGTTTTTGCATAATAACTTTTTTTATATAGTCTTTTTATGATAACTTTTGTTTTAGACCGTTTACCTTGACCAAGTTTCTAGAGGGCTTGCATTTAAGGTAGGAAAAAGACCTATTGATTTTGTGGTCCAAGTGTCAAGGTCAGTTTGGCTTAATGAAAATGAATTTTTCAGAACAACTTTTGTTTTAGAGTAAGTTCCTTGACCAAACTTTTTGGATGGGTTGCTAGTGGAGTAATACAGAAACCCATAGATTCTGGATTCTTAGTTGGAGGTCACATTCATTTTAAATGTTATAAGAAAATAATGGTTTCAGCAAATTGAGTTTGCTTCAACACTGCATACCTTGATCAAGTCAACCATACTGACTGTACCCTACTATTGCCTGCATACAGGAAAGTCAAATGCAGGGTGGGCATATAATATGCTTTTCATGGTGCTTTTGTTTTCACTGATTTGGAAGGTTCTTTTGAATAGCATACAGCCATTCATTTGAACCACTAATATCCAAATTCTACTTGTCTGAACTGGCTTTATGATTGGAAGGTGTTAGACTCATGACTGAATAAGGTGCAAATTCATGATAACAGTAGATCAGCCTGGTTCATCTTCCATGACATTTCTATGGGCAAATCACTTAAATCCAGGCCTGGACACTTATCAACCCTCAGGTGTTGCTGTACCATAACATGTAAACAAAAAACATACCTATACCACATCAAACCAAACCCAACCTGGCACTTTGGATAAACAAATATTGACTTTATTCACATAAGTAGTAAAATGGTTCTCTTCTTTCATTTATTTTCCAAATGCAACATTAAATCAGTTAGGAACATTAGGAGTATAGATAATATTCAGGCAGTGATTTTTTTTATGCTTAGGAGTGGGGTCTGCACCAATCATTTTGCAATGAAGACAGACTAAAGAAAAAAGTATTATGACAAGTGAGGTTGTCAAGTTAGAACTTTTAACAATTTTGAGTTATTTCTCATTAGAATAGAAACCCAGTATATTCATTTAGAAATTCATCAAAAATCTGAAATGAATTTTGCTCAGTAGTGATGCATTGCCCAGAAGTAGATTAGCATTAACACTATCATGGTCATTCTTGTGCTTTAGTCTTAAACTCTAGTATGATTAATAAAGGAGTCCAGAAATTTTCTTTTAATAAAGGAGCTGAGAAATTGGACCAACAACAACAACAACAACAACAACAATAATAATAATAATAATAATAATAATAATAATAATAATAATAATAATAATAATAATGTACCAGTTGCTAAATTAAATATCAGTACTAGATCACATAGAACCACAGCAGTCTTGTACACTTGAATGATTCATGCAGTAGTCCAGAAATTTGACCTTTAATAAATGAAGAATCTCAGAAATTTGACAATTAATAATAATACTCTATTTGCAGAATTTTGTATCTTGCTGTAAGCTTTGCAGCATTGTGCCAATTCTGATGTTTTGCTACTGGCCTTTGGCATCCATGTTGAAAAAGAACACAAAAGTAATTACATCATTTAGATTTTTTTCTAATTGGCATCACTGTTGTGTTCTTTTTTTGGAGTTAATTTCAAAATGTCACATTAACTGTTACTAAAAATTATGTTCTTTAACAAAAAAGTTTAGAGTTAAAACAGGTTTTACAGCTTTGTAATATTTCTTTGCAGATTTGATATGTAAGGAACCATATCATTTTGAGGTTAACAGGTAAGGAAATCATTATTGTTTTTATTTGACTTGTGGAACAGCTACCCAATCTGAATTTAAAAAAAAGAAATTAAACAGCTTGTGGTTGCAATTACAACACAAAGCCATCAATTAAATATAATTGATCTAGACACCCATTCTTTCCCCATCTTGGATTACAACAACCATCTACCATTTTAATTCTGACTGCTAGACTTGTGGAGGACAGAAATTGAAATCATTTGATTTACAGGGTGTTTGGTGGATACCAAAGTTGTATGCATGTATTGGATTTAATAGCATAGCACAATCATGGCCATAAAGTGCAGAGTAAAGTTTATGGTCCCCCCCCCAAAAAAAAAAAAGCATACAAGGCAGAGATAAAGACCAATAAGGATCCCTTCAGTATGATTGAAATAAATTCAACTCTTTCAAAAAAAAAAAACTCCAAGACTGGGACAGTGCAGTTTGTTAGGAGTAATCAGTAGAACAAGCAACATAGACATAGACCCTGATCTGCAGGTGCATTATGCTATGGCAGATCATTATCTTATTGTTTGCAGTTTGACCCAATTATAAGCGAGTACATACAGTGTACATGTGGATGCTAGTAGTATCCTAATGAAAACAGGGAGGTCTTTAAAGGTATAGAAAGAAAATGATTGTGTTATGTCCCTGGTATGCCTTATTTCAGTAGAAGTACATGTATGTGTGTGTGAAGTAGACTTTAAAGGGATGAATGTGATTTTCTCCAGCAGGAATATGGTTAGAGTTCATCAAGTGATCAAAGAAGAGAATTAATAAGAAATCTGTTTAACAGAGGGTAACTGACCATCCATATGGACATCCTCTTGGTCCCTGTCCCTCTGTAAAGAATCTATAATGACCCCCTCTTGTGCTGGTCTTGAGATGTATTCTGCCTGCCTTACCTTGACTAGACAAGGTTCAGCTGTCCATATAGGTTTTGATAGGAAGGCTGTGTTAGGGTCAAACTAGGGTATAAACCTACCCAGGTTCACTGGATCTGCTTCTTCCAATAAGGTAAAGAATTTGTTTCTTTGGTGTGTCAGGGAACAACTGGGATACTTTTTATGATCCAGCACTGATCATTTAGGAAAGGATTTGAAATCAATGCAATATTGAATTGATTTTTTTCTTAGTACTGTTAGTCACTTTCAGTATGTGGATATGATGTTTTGTGATTTGAGTTAATAGTATACATATTCATATAAAGGATAATACCATCATTAATTTCCACATATTTCTTAGCAAACAGTCTAGACCCTACTGGAAAAATTAGATTGGTGTAAGATATGCATTGCTGACACTCAGCATAAAGGCAGAGATCTGACTCAGAGAAGATGCCAACATCCTTTTGCATGAAGCTAGAAGCAAACAAGCTTAGTTCCACTGTTGTAATTAAGACTGCAGTTGGAGTTTTCATTTCAGACTAACTTTATTCTTGATGACCCACCCAAAATAGCATGGCAACCCAGTTTTGAGTCATGACCCATGGGTTAAGAACCACTGTCTTAAAATAATGTTTTTCTATGGCATTTGCTTAGAGGGGTGAGAGGCATGTTTTACCATGACATATGGTTAGAGAGGTGAGAGGCATGCTTTACCATGGCATATGGTTAGATGGGTGAGAGGCATGCTTTACCATGGCATATGGTTAGAGGGGTGAGAGGCATGCTTTACCATGGCATATGGTTAGAGGGGTGAGAGGCATACTTTACCATGGCATATTGTTAGAGGGGTGAGAGGCATGTTTTACCATGGCATATGGTTAGAGGGGTGAGAGGCATGCTTTACCATGGAATATGGTTAGAGGGGTGAGAGGCATGTTTTACCATGGCATATGGTTAGAGGGGTGAGAGGCATGTTTTACCATGGCATATGGTTAGAGGGGT
This sequence comes from Megalonaias nervosa, assembly GCA_016617855.1. NCBI lineage: Eukaryota > Metazoa > Mollusca > Bivalvia > Unionida > Unionidae > Megalonaias > Megalonaias nervosa. Next base: position 26,231 of record JAECUM010043183.1, read on the forward strand.
GAGAGGCATGCTTTACCATGGCATTTAGTTAGAGGGGTGAGAGGCATACTTTGATTATCAGTTTGGTTCATACCTCATTGTAACTTTAAACTTATGGTCTTGCTTGGCCGCAGAAAGCAAAACAGTTTGTGGGGCCCCGAGTGGCCGAGTGGTCTAAAGCGCTGATCGTTACGGATCACTGCCATCTCACCTCTGACTGCGTGAGTTCGAGTCCAGGCTGGCGGGAGTGCGAAAGCCTGCCAGTAGCTTCTCGTGGGTCAGTGGTTCTTCCCGGGGTTTTCCAGGGTTCTTCCTCCACCATTAATACTGGCCACCATGTATAGCCTATCTTGTGCTGAAAAATGGCGTTAAACCCTATAACAACAACAACAACAAAACAGTTTGTATCTCATGAATTTTAATTGATGAATAATATATGTCACTATTGAAATAAAGACATTCAGAATTTCAAGTCAGACCATCAGATGCCTTACTGTAAAGTTGCCCCATTTTTTAGTACTTTCTCATCCTTTTATGATAGCATTACCATGGTAATGAAGTTTCTGTGTCATGCTGCAAATATATGATGATGAAGTTTTTCTCAATGGAAGGAATATTGTATAGATTGAAGAATACCAAATTGATATTTTTAAAAGATGGCATCAATAATTTCATTGCTACGATTTTCAAGTAGATTTTTTGTTGATGCTTTATTTGTTTTTGTGGGTTTTAATGGCACTTTCAACACTATTGGCTATATCATGCTGATTAAGGACACTGAGGCAGCTGACTGGGGTTGGCTTGGGCAAGTATTGTAATTCCTTGGATTATAAGATGCCATACCAACAGTTTCCATGTCTCCCTTTTCATCTAGAATTTACTATATAAATAGAGACAGTTGTTGAGGCTTTGGAGAAGTTTGAAATATTTGAACCATTCACTATCTGTTCTCATTCACATATACGTTCATTTTTAATCTGTATAGGTCTAGAGAAATTAAACATTTTTATATGTATTTAGTACTTAAAAATTTGAATATACAGCCATATATAGCCATGTGAGAGGGTCTGCACCAATTGCCAAACAGTTACCACACAATTGTGACAAATTCATGACTTGGTGCAGCACATTTTAAACAGGTAGATAAAACAATATGTAATGTACAGCTGCAATGAATAACTGAACATTTGAACTCAAATATTTTCTTGTGAATATTTTGAACAGAAAATTGTTATTCAAATAATTATTTTTTACCATGGAGTTTGGCAGCATTTTATAACAGATGGCAAATTGTAAACTATGCAGTGTTGAATTAGTTTACAAGGGATCAACTTCAAACCTGCTAAATCACCTAAAACTCAAACTGTCAATCATAAAGGTAACAATAATATCAAAATTATGAATAGCCACATTTCTAATAACATCACCATTGCTATTTATTGTTATTCAGGTGCCCTTGAAAATATAACATGTAATGTGTCTGGTTGTACTTTGTACAGAATAGGCATTATGTTCAAATCGGCATTAAACCTTTACATATATCAATGAATAAAATTGGCCGCATGTTGGTGCAGTTCTGATTGTAAACAAATCACTTCTCAGATAATTTTATTAGACCATCACTGCATTTAAGTGAATAGGAAACCAGTAGTTTTTGCCTATCCATACCTCTTTTTCTGTCTTCAGGACTAAAGTATGTTTTTGGTTGTTCTGAGTTTGAAGACCAACAGGGAAAATAATGTGATATGGATTGGATTCCTAGTCAGAATTTCCACCCATAAAATAACGTTTAAGAAGATGACTGAGTTCCCCATCTTTTCAATGCAAACTTGTGGGTTGCTTGGTGTCTGGGCTGTCAGTAAATACCAAAGTATACTAAGAAATATGGATGGAATTGACAGCATTAATGACATAGACAAATATTCAGAATGAATCCTGGTACATTCAATAAATATTTGAATATTAAAGTTTAGCTATAGTGGAAGATAGTGTATATACTAGTTTATAAGATGAGTCCAACTGCAAACTGCTAAGACCCATATCTGCCAGCACATAATGCCTTGGCAGATAAGGATCTTTGTTGTTTGTAGTTTGACTCTTGTAAGTGAGAATATACGGTACATTTTGTCATGGCAGTTTACAAAAAATGCTGCATATAATGAAGACTAAGCAAGCTTCATACAATAGCTGGTATCATGCAGCAACTAGTGTAAATTCTCTTGGAAGTTTCATTTCACGTAACATGGGATTATAGTGTTCTGCCATTTGTTATGTTTCCTTAACACGGGATTAGGACTGTTTTGCCTTGTCATGTTTCTTTAACATAATGTTTAGACTGGAAGATTTTGCCATAGGATGTTTCCAACATCCATGGATGATGCATACAGGTAGGAGCCATCAGTTATCAATGATTGGTTTTTAAAATTCTGCTCTTAAATTTGAAAATAATCAAATTTACGAAGACATCTACAGTATACAGTTGTTTATCCCCCAAGATAATTCTTTGCAAATAAGTTTCTTTATTTCTAAAATGCCAGAGTGTCAGTCTCTTGAAAGATCCAGAAGTAGATTCTAATGGCTTTTTTGATCAGCTGTGAATTTAATCTATCAGAGAATCCTTTTAGTGAAAGCAGTTCTGTTTAACATTATCTTGACTGGGTAAGAATTTATATGCTGTCCACTTCAATTCTCAATTGGTAATCAACACTTTACTGTATATACTAATTTATGAGTCCAACTGCAAACAACATAGACCTGGATCTGCTGTTGCATAATGCACCAGAAGATCTGTATCTGTGCAGTCTGATAGGAGTAATCAGTAGAACAAACAACAGAGACCTGGATCTGAAGGTGCATTATGTTACAGCTGATCAAGATCTCAGTTGTTGGCAGTTCGACTTGTAAGCGAATATTTATAGTTTCTCCTGGTGATTACAGTAAGGGTTCAATCCACTGATCCAAACTAAGGTCAACTGTAATGACTGGATTAACAGAATTAACAGTGTTTTTGGAAATTTCTTACAAATAGTCAAGGAATGGCTATTTTTAAAAAAAATTTCTGTGCAATATTAATGCACAAATGATCAAATACAGAAGTAATATTCAAATTTCGAGACGCGATCAAGATTCACCCATTAAAGTGTATTGATGACTTCTTTATATGGGTTATAGTAGTTAGGCATCATTATAATATTTACTGTGACTTCATACATTTTTTTAAGCTATCATCTTGTTTTAAAATTTATTTGTTCCATTTTAGTCTCAAACCAGCCATAAAATAAATAAATAGCCATTACATAGGGGTTGATCTTTGTTTATACGATCGTAATTTAATTGAAAGCATAACCGTGATCATTTTGGCCCACCATCCTCAATTTTTTTTTGTAGTTTATGTGAAGTCTAGTTTAGGTTTTGTTGACATTAGGCCAAATGAAAAGTCTTTGTTTTTGAAGTGCCTTCTGTTTACTCTCCGATGTCTTTACTAGAATGGTGGTACATGTACTAGTTTGGTTGACAAGTGTTATGCTATTTCCGAGGATTTCATAATTATTTGTCTTAATTTGGTGTAAATTTAAATGTAAATTGGTGTGTTGTTAAGATTTAATCATTACAAATAAGACTGCCTGTTGGTTTTGCTGAATATTAACAGCAGTGTGAAAATGGGGCTGTAGATTCCAAAATAAGCACAAGCAAAATGTACTAACATGCCATAAGGAAAAAATTTGGTTATGATCCTGAGCCTGCAGGGGGTCATAATGAAGAATGACAAAACCATATTCAGATTTGAAACTAATTCCTGTAGTTTTACCAATGATTGTTTCTTTATTTGTTTATACTTATTTATGTACTGTACTATGTGTTAATGATAGAAGATTTTAAAATGTTATCCTATTCCAGATTATTAGTTTTTATGAACTTTACCAATTTTTTGCCAGACACCTTGAATGCATGGATGTTGAATATTTTCACTCATTATCCCACCATTTGTTGGCACAACATATGCACTTTTCTGTTGATGTGCAATAAAACACTAGTACATATATTGCCTTTCCCACATCAGAATAATTACTATATATACTTGATTATAATTCATGATTCACTGCAAACTGCAATAGACCCAGGTCTGCTGGTGCATTATGTGACAACAGAGAAGGGTCTATGTTTGCTTGCAGTAGGAATGAATTTGTGAGTATGTATGGTAGCCCTTTGATGACAGCTGTATTTGAAGACAACTTTTATCCCTTTTTAGGGAAAAGTGACTTGCTATGAATGCTGTAGAATTTGGAAATATTAAGTTTTCTTTCTCCCCACATTCTCTATATATATACATGTATATATTTATATATTTACTTGTAAGTCGGATTCTACTGCAAATGACATGAACCTTGATCTGCCATCACATAATGTGCCAGCAGATCAGGGACTATTGTTCTACTGATTACCACTAATACACTAAATAGACCCAGATATACTGGCACATTATGCAGTGGCAAATGTCAATCTATGTAGTTTGGATTGAACTTATTTGTGACTATTATGGTAAATAAGGAAGGAAACATTTGAAAATAATACATGTTGTAGAATAACATGAAAGTGCTTAAATGTAAGATGTTTAGATTTTCATGAAATATTGTATGTACAAGTTGGGTAAGAACTACAGTAAGTAATGAATCAATTGCATTGTCACATCATCAGAATTTTGTTGGAAGAAATTGTTGGGCTTAGTGTCAAACCTTGGTCTATACATAATGTTGAGAGATTTGATGAAGAGCTAGATCTTTAGCTGCTTGGTGAATGCATAGTTATTTTTGATACAAAGATTGCATTGCCAACTTTATTTCATGAAACATATGTTTTCTGGAAGATTTGAACAGAACAGGTGATAAATCAGTTTGAGGGTATAGAATGATCAGATCAGTTTCTTCATGTGAATGTTGCAAATTATATTTGCAATGTGAATTTGAATACAGATGTTAGTTGAGATGCGTGCGAATGAACTAAACAGACACCACCAGTGTTATCAGTTATTTCCAGTGATGATGATTATTATTTCAGAATTTTCAATTAATACGTCAACCACATTTTATATTAGGGCATGCAGGTATTCTTTCTTGCAAAACTGATTTGGAAAATTTATATGTGGCTGACATAGCATAGAAGTTTAATGAGTTATTGCTTGGACAAAGAGAAGGAAAGGAGTACCTTTTCTATATCCCAATGGTGGTAATGGTTGAATCCAGTTAATTCATATGTCAGTGAGAGATTATCCTTGCTATAACATATGTACATCCAGCATAAAGTTGAAATTTGTGTAAGCAAATGGTAAAAGCCTAAAGATACATGTAAAGAGCCCACATTGATTTTGACCAGTGGTCATCTAGCCCAAAAATTTACTATCAGTTATTTAGGTGCATTTCTGTAAGGTTTATTTTGTGGATGGATATGTGCCCATTTGGAAACTACTTTGAGCAGAACCAAGATAAAAGATCATTATCAGTTCCTACCTACAAAATATTTCTGGACCAATTTACACTGTAAACCTCTTCTTGGTGGGAGCTTATTAGCAATTAGTAACAGATCAGTTGAACTTGTCTGGCCACTGCCTATTGAAGCAAGAAAGCTGTACAAAAGGCTACAAAATATAACCAGTAAACATAAATACACAGGGCTCTTTATCAGTTGTATGACCAGTCTCTGGTCCATGCATTAGGGTTTTAGGCATGGATGCATGCTTTTGAGAGTAAACATGCTCCTGCATATTTTTTATTGCTGACAGCTGTGGATTAGTAGTTGTCAGAGGCTTTGGTTTTGTCATCAGCCCATTTTCTTTTGGGCATGGTGATGGCTAATGTATATACTCGCTTATAAGACAGTCAAACTGCAAAAAAACAAAGATCCTGATTTGCCAATGCATAATGCATCTGCAGATCAGTGTCTATGTTGTTTGTACTACTGATTACTTCTAACAAACTGCACAGACCCAGATATGCTGGTGCATTATGCGACCACAGATATAGGTATGTGCAGTTTGCAGCTGGACTCATAAGCATGTATATCTGTTAATATTCCATCTATTTTCCTTTCTTGTTATTGTTCAGGCCATCATCTGAATGAAGGCTTCACTCAGCATGCAGCTTGGTCATTAAAATAAAATTGCTGACCCTCTCATTTGGGTTATATATCACTGAACTGACCCAGCTGCTTTTTAGTGTGTTTCTTATTTCTTTAGATTTTTTGCAGAATTTAAGCAGGCATATTGTGCTGATTCAATGAAAATTGGATGAGAAATGATAAAAAAAATTACAAAAACTTGAATTTAACATTCCCTTTACATGTCCTTGCTCAGACAATCTTTGTCCATTCATGAGATTATTTAAGTAATCACACCTCCCTGGTAATCAGTTTGTAAAACTGTTGATTAGAATTCAACAGTTGATTGATAGCTTTGCTGGAGGGGTCAATTATAATTATCAGCAGGATAGAGAACACTATGCTAACTTTGATATACAGATATTTTTGTTCCAAATTTGTTTCCTTTGCTGTATGTACTAATTTACAAAATGAGCCCAACTGCAAACTGCAAAATACCAACATCTGCTGTTGCATAATGCAACAGCAGATCTGGGTCTGTGCAATTTGTTGACAGCAATCAATAAAACAAACATGAGACCCAGATCTGCAGACACATTATGATATGGTAGATCATCATCTTTGTTGTTTGCAGTTAGACACAAATTATAAGCGAATATGTATATGGTAGATTTTTCAGTTGCTTCCTGTAAGTGTATTTTTTGGCCAGCTTATTAATGTATAAGCTTTCTCATACATAGCATATTTTTTGTACAGTTTACAAATGTTATTGTTGATGCCATCTGCTCTTCATCAGCAGATTTCATGGAACTTGTCTTGAACAATATCATGAGGGTTCTATATACATGGAATGGTAGGTGTAGTGCAAAAAATGTTTCATTGGCATAAGATGATAAAAGGAGCTATTCTAAGACTCTGCATCCATAGATGCAAGCCATTTCCATGTGTCAGTCTGTCAATCACTCCATCTGTTCACAATTCATGTAACCTGAGTTATTGCCTTTTAAATATCAGTATTAATCTAAGCTATAGTATTAATCTACACTACCGTATTCATCTACACTTCAGTATTGACCTTACACATCAGTACTAATCTACACTACATTATTAATTTACACTACCATATTCATCTACACTTCAGGATTAATCTACGCTACAATATTGATATTGCACTTCAGTATTAATCTACACTTCAGTATTAATCTACAGGATTAATCTACACTTCAGTATTAATTTACACTACAATATTGATATTGCACTTCAGTAGTAATCTACACTATGTTATTAATCTACACTTCAGTATTAATCTACACTACATTATTAATCTACACTTCAGTATTAATCTACACTACATTATTAATCTACACTTCAGTATTAATGTACACTACAGTATTAATCTACACTTCAGTATTGACCTTACACTTCAGTATTAATCTACACTACATTATTAATTTACCATATTCATCTACACTTCAGGATTAATCTACACTACAATATTGATATTGCACTTCAGTATTAATCTACACTTCAGTATTAATCTGCACTACAGTATTGATCTTACACTCCAGTATTTATCTTACACTAAAATATTAATCTACACTTCAGTGTTAATCTACACTACATTATTAATCTACACTACAGTATTGATCTTACACTTCAGTATTTATCTTACACTACAATATTAATCTACACTTCAGTATTAATCTACACTACAGCAGGCTCTTGTAACCATCATAGCTTAGGAACAATTCAACATTCTGAAGGAATCTTGTTTGTACTTTGTATCATAGCCCTAGTTATGAGTGGAATGGGTTTTGTATCACCAAATCATTTTAAATAGAGTTAAGGCCATTGATAAATACAATATTATCTTCATGCAGGATGTTGGTTGTAACCATCATGGCTTTGGAACCTCTATACATAATCGAATGCCATTTGATAAGTGAATTGCCCTTTACATGTAGATGTACCTTTAAAGTGTTGCTTGGAGCTATCATAGCTTGTGAACATTTCAATATATTACAGTGTATTTTGGTATGTTGGTTGTCTTAGATTTGTATGTGCATTATATTAATTTAGTCTTGTTTAAGAATTATGGCCTCTGATTGCTGATCATCCTGACTTCGTGTTTCTACTTGATAACTTTCCACCAAGATTTGTTGGTTTTCAACTATATTTGACATGTAGCTTCAGATGGATGAAATCTTTGAGTTTGATTCCAGGATTCTGTGACATTGTGCACACTGATTGCTGGTCCTTCTAACTTGGATTTCTGAAGCATGACTTGTAAAAGCTTTGTTACATTGCTCAATTTAACAAACAGCTTAATACTGATGACATCTTGAATGCATTTAATTTCAAGCATTTCAATATTGTGATTTAGATGAGTTATGGCCCCTAGTTGCCTGGTCTCCTATATTTGCCTTCTGTAGCATAACTTTACTCAGAAAAATAGCATTTCAGCCAAAGTTGTCATGCTTTTTTATATCAAGTTGGATTGTCAGCATTCCACATCATCATTTGGAAAAAGATTTGGCCCCCTGAATGTAGTCTTCTCCAAACGGGGGTTTTCCAGCAGAATTTCTTCTGTTTAAGGCTAGTCTGAGCAAACTTCGGAAAGTGGGGCTTTTGTGATGCACCCATCACAAATAGGTCTGTTTCATGCAAGCATCCTATTGCCGTAATATAAGCACCTGCCCATGCTCTTTGTTCCAATATAGGTTAACTAATATTTAGATAAAGCAGTCAAGTTAAACACTATGATTACATATTTTACCACAAGCTATAACTCTTCACATAAGAGTTCTCATTGAAAATAGGGCCATATTGATACTGCATTTCACCACAAGTTATATACTTTAATTTTGTCTTCATTAGAGGGGTACCTGCTGCTGTTAACATCATCAGTGTGGATGAAGCTTATTCACAGCTTCACAAACAGCAGCAAATAGTCAATGATGACAGCATCTCTTAAAGATGCATAGGTCAGTAATAAATCCAAGAGGTTATGTCCTGTTAATGAGTCTTGTATGTTTATCATCCCTTACACTTAGATCAGGCTTCCATCATTATTAAGTAGGAAGTCTGTGTATTGTGATTTAGAAAACAGGTTTAACAGTTTGTATCACTATTAAAAGAGGATTAAACTTGCAGTGAAATCTGGAAGAATGTTGCCAAAACATGGGGCACATGCAGCACAGACCTATTAGTCTTTGTCCAGCTTTTGTAAACAAATTTTTGTTGTTCCAGTGACCGTGAATCAAGTCTCTGATATATCATGAGGAACTCGTTAAATTAAAATTAAGGTAATATGGGATAAAGTAGAGCTTTTCTTAAGTCTAATATACTGTATATTCTCATTTATCAAGATGAATCCATATTGCAAAAACATTAGCCCAGAGCTACCATTGCTTAATGCACTCTTAGATCAGGGTCCATGTTGTTTGTTCTATTAATTTATGGTAGTCATAACAAACTGCATATACATGTACTTGTATCTGCTGATGCATTATGTGACAGCTGATATGTGTCTTTGCAGTTGTTGGTGGCTCTGACTTGTAAATGAGTATGTATGGTACATGGACATGAAAGTTACCATTCTCTGTCATCCTTTTGTGCATCATTTTTTGTTGTTTTTACCATCTAACATACTTCCAATATGAAAGACTCATCAGTCTTAGCAGGCTTCTTGCCACAGATCTGATCTTGGTAAATCCTGACAAAGTGTTTGAATGTAAATAAAAGGCAATCTGTTAAGGCTAAATTTTCTCTTCATTTAACTAACCGTTATCTGCATTTTTGGTCAGCATTTTGCTGTTGTTGATGCTTTCCAACATATCTTCTGAATGAAAGGTATATAGAAAGCATTTTTTTACATGTAGTTTATCTGATCATGGCTTGTAGTCAACCCCTTCTTAAATTTTGGAATAGTTACTTTTAACAAGTTATTAAAGAGTAAATTAGAAAACAGCAATACAGTTGAATACCTTTGGTTTGAAATTATTGCCCTTTATGCCTGCAAAATGACTGAACAAAAAGTGGATTGCTTCACCATCTTGTGCCTTTTGGTATTTTTAACTTATGTTGACAGAATATAAAGACTTGCAAGATACATGTACTGGAATGTAAAGTTTCTATAATTGCTATGAAAAAGCATTGAAATGCCACAACTGATCTGCCTATATATCTTGGTACATACGCCTTGTTCATAATTCACTTAGTGACTTAATACCTTTTACATGGTCCTAAATGAAAAAGGTACTGAACTAATGTTAGCATGACTGCCATGGCAACCATTTTGAAAATCTTATTATTACTTCTGAACAGAGTTTAATATTATTACTGGATTTTCATTCACTTTGTATGACATGGTCCAGAATGAAAATGATGCTGATCTGAGCAAAGCCACCATTGTTGCCATCTTGAATATATTGTTATTGTTACTCCAGAAAAGTGCATGTTCATATTAGCATTGGGTTTTCAAAAAAGGATGCATGACAAAAAGATGGTGCTAAAAAATGCCAGTTTGACTTCCAAAATGGATGTCATCTTGGTCAATTTGAAAATAACTTTGCTGCCACGCCTCCTGCACAGTGGTTAAATCAACTTGATATATTTACTAAAGGACTTCTTATGATATATAGCTGGTAAATAGTGAAAATAATGCTGACTGAATTGTTCAGCACTCCTTCCATGGTGACCATTTTGAAAATTTCTACTGAATGGATGGTTATATCAGATGGGCTTTCACTATAAGGCTTCATATGATATTTAGTTGACCTGAACAAAAATGAAATGACTTCCAAATGTGGCTACCACTGAGGTTATCATGCAGATCTTGTAATGACCACTTCTTCTGAATGGATTGTCATACTGACATGGGTTTCACAACAGCACTTATGGCAATATGTAGTTGGATCAATGCGTTCTAATCCCAGACTTGAAAATCTTTATATGGCTGCTTCTCATGCATTTGTTTCTGTACATATTATCTAGAGTTAACAAATTTTGTGGATGGCTTGCACTTGGGCTAAGAATGAATCATGTTAATTTTGGGGTCAGAGGGTCAAGATCACTGTCAGTTAATGGTGAGGGGATTAGTTTTTGGACAATAACTTGTATTGCCCACAATATACAGTTACCAAACTTTATGAATGACTTGCATGTTGTATAAGAAAGAACCCTATAAATTTCATGGTCAATAAGTCAAGGTCAAGGTCATTGATAGAAAGAAGAATAATAGTTTCTGCTCTTAAGTTCTCTATATCTCCTATAGTTATTGAACTTTTTTCATGGCTTGCACTTGAGTTAAGAAAAAGGCCTGTTGATTTGGGGCAAAAATGGTTCAGTGGGAAAGGTCACTGACTGATAGAAGAAAAATTGTTTCAGCACAGTAATATTAGTTCTACATCACTTACCTGGATCAAACTTTGTGGTTGACATGCACTTGGGGTAAGGAAGAAGCAAGTTAATATGGTTCAAAAAGTCAAAGGTCAAGGTCACTGATTCATCATCATCATCATCATCATCATCATCATCATCATCATCAATCCCTTAACCCAAGAGGTCATTGGGGCACCACAGTTGACTTTACAACCAATTCTCTCCATCTTTCCCTGTTCTCTACTGCCCTTTGGGAATCTCCAAATCCCATGCCTGTCCACTCCTTAATATTGTCTTCCCACCTCTTTTTCTGTCTGCCTCTTCTTCTGCACCCTTGCACTGTGCCTTGCAAGATTGTTTTTGCCAGTCCAGATGATCTTGAGACATGACCGTACCACTTCAGTTTGCACTTTTTTACAGTGGTCAAGAGGTCTTCATAGGATCCGATGGCTTGTTGGATCCTGTTGTGGACTTCTTCATTGGTTACATGGTCAATGTATGAGATGCCCAAGATCTTGTGGTAGCATCTCATTTCAAAGGTTTGAATCCTTCTTTGTAGATCTGATGTGAGCGTCCATGTTTCACAAGCATACAGAAAGATGGATATGACAATCGAGCACATCAGCCTTATTTTGGAACCAAAAGCAATGTTGTTATCTTTCCATATTGGTCTCAACCTTGTTAATGCTGCTTTGTTCTGGGCAATCCTGCAAAGTAGTTCTGGTTTGGA
>JAECUM010043184.1:0-29893 GCA_016617855.1 Megalonaias nervosa
GATTTCTTTTCAACCATAACACAAGATGATTCATTTATTTAGAAACGTTGAATAAAGTCAGTTCATAACCATGACAGTCTTGTTGTTTTGTGCACTAAGCCAAAATACTATCATTGTCTTGAGGTAGAGTATATGATAATTTCATAGGGTACACATTAGCACTATACTATTAGTTCATTATATTATTACTTCTTTTGATGAATGAAAATTATATAAGAGTTACCATATCTGGATTTAATTGCAATGAAGTTTACTACAAGAGAAAATATAACTTTGATTGTAATATGTGAAATGTAAAATCTGCAAGGAAAACACTTGCTTGACTTCACACTTCAACTATAGCATAATAATTATTTGAAGTGAATTGATATAGATGGAAGTAAATTGGCTGTCAAGTCGGTGAGGAAAACACTCACAATGACTTAGACAACTAGTAAATTATAAAATAAAAACATAAATAAATTATGTTTTAATAGATTGCTAGATTAATCAAGTATTGTTGAATTGAATTGAGAATGTCAAGTCCGTGAGGAAAACACTCACAATGACTTATACATGCTATTTTCCTAAGAACCTTGTTGGACCTATAATTTAAGAAAAGGAATTATATCTTTGTAATGTAGAGAAACTTCTCTGTATGTCTTTAGCTTCATAAAACTAATTAAATAAAGAAAATAAATAAAGAAATAAATAAAAGTATTGGTCTGTGAGGACAACACTCACTTGACCATATAACTGAGGTTCAAATAACAAATGATATAACAATATCTAGTTTGCTTATAAAAATAAAATAGAAATTACTAGAATGCATATAATTTGGAAGAGAGAAAGGAATTAAAAATGAAAAAATAAATTCTTTAAATAAATATTGCTTTGTGCTTAAATAAACTTTAACAAAAAAATTTACTGTCCAAAATACTGCTTAAAGTTACATAACTCTATAATAAACTAAACAAAACAAAATAAAAAAATAAAAAAATAAAACTCACAATAACTGTGATGTACTTAGTTTGATTGCTGCTAGCTGACTGAACCCCGACAAGTAGGCCGATAAATCAGCCCTTCACCCGTGATGATGTTGATTTTCGGGTGAGGGCCTGATATCACTATTCATTAAAAACTGCAATTATCTGCATTCAAATTTGGCTGCACACATCGGTGTACATTTGATACACTTTCCGGTATTTCTCGTGGCTGTGCAGCTACCGTTAGCTGTAGAGTTCTTTTGGTGACATGTGCATTATATTTCCAGAGCATATCATATGTTTGGTGACTTGTAAATCCACCTGGAATAGCACAACTGTCTGTCCTGTGGCCATTTTGAATTTCGCGCTTGATATGGCTGTTACCAATTACCGGTATGTGTCTAAAGTGTACGCAGGCTTGTTCCGGAAAGATTTGCATGCAGCTAAATTGCACATTTTAATGAACAGGTCACATCAGACCCACATATCGTCCATCAGTATCAACACAGATTTTGGGGGTTGATTTATTGGACTACCCCACAAGCAGCCCACAAAGCCTTATATACTCCTGACAATACCCACAAAACCCACAATCAACAGAGCCCACAAAACCCACAAAACCGACAGCGCCCACAACGCCCACTAAACCCACAGTTCTAACAAAACCCACAAAACCCACAACCAACAGAGCCCACAAAACCCACAATTTTTGTTGGAGTATTCAAACAAGCATGAGTTAATATTGCATGTGTATATTTAGTCAATCTTCACAATGATCATTTATAGAAATTACCAACTTGATATTTTACACATTGTTACATTGCGACTGTCTTGCCCCAAGAAAAGAAAAAAAAATCAGTTTTGTAATTCGCGGCACATACCGTGTTATGCTGTTGCTGATAGCAATGGTTCGGAAACTGTTATGCACTGTTACAATATTACCGAGGTAGACCGCATGACAGGGCAGTCAACATGTGTATGTACCAAAGAAATAAAGAAGACAAAAACCAAACTTAAATGCGATGATGTATACAAATGAAACATCAGGGGCTATAAACACATTGAATATGTACCGTACAGTCTTAAACGGTTAACTAGAAATAGTCATTATTCAAATTATCAAGGATGCCAGCCGTCGGCATTGATACTCCCTATTTTCGCTAACTCAAAACATGTAGACTATACCAGCTAACAGACAGTAATCGTCGAAGTAAACAAAACAGAGGATCCTAGAAAATACTAATGTCAACTCGTTTGAACAATTCACTGGTAATGCGCTGATTTAAAAAAAAATCGAGACCGAATTGGGCGGCTTGTATGGTGTTTACCGTATACAAACATGCATACCTCACTCCCTAAATGCAGGTTATTACAATATATATTTTTTGTGTGTGTGGTGGGGTAGTTAGTAGGGAATGTTAGTAGTCTGTGATTGGTGTGTTGGACTTACCTTTAGTTTTATGCTATGTTTTGTGGTCTTGCCCTTTGGCTAGCTATTGCTTTAATCCAGGGTTTTGTGGTATTGGTGTGGTATGTTGTGTTTGTATGTTGTCACATTTTTGTGGACTTGCCATACGGCTAGCCCTGCGCCATAGTCCATTTTTGGTGTGTATGTTATACTGCTCTTATATTGGTATTGGCCAAGGTTTTGTGGTCTTGCCTTCTGACTAGTAGTTGCTTAGCCTTAGTTGTCGTGTTTTTATTGTATTGATGTGCTATGGTGTGTTTTTATGTTGTAATGTTTTTATGGACTTGCCATACGGCCGGCCCTGTGCCAAAATTCATTTTTGTGTGTACTTTGTTTTACACGTTTATTCATATTTTTCCGAATTTGTCGATTTCCTTCAGGAACAGTAGTATACTTTTGTAGGTGATTTCGAGATTGTTGTTCTTGGTCTTGTCCAGTATTTCTGGATATGTTGTCGGCGATCCGATACGTTTTTTGGTATTCCCTGAAGCTGTTTCTTTGTAGTTGGTATCTGCTGCAGGTGTTAAAGACGTGGTCGAGTGTTTCCGATGCTGGGCAGTGTGGACAGTTGGTGTTGTTGTTCTGTTGGTCCTTGAGGAATTTTCCATAGCTGCTTTTCAGCAGTGTTTTTCCTGTTTTTATCCTGTTGATGATTTGTAGTTCGTTGTTTTGTAATCCTTTAGATGTCTTGATGCCTCGGGTTGCTTCTTCTTGCAATTGATACAGGTGTCTACCTTTGTTGGAGTTATCCCAATATTGTTGCCATTTCTGGTTTATTTGTTGTCTAACCTGGCTGTATAATTCCTGGAGGCTGTAAGCAATGGGTCGGACATCGTTGTTGTGTAGACTGTGTTTTGCTGCGAGGTCAGCTTTATCATTTCCAAATAGGTTCATGTGAGATGGTACCCATAAAAATTCCACGTTGCACTGGTCCGTTTCCAGTTCTCGTAAAATTAGCATTGTTTCTTGCAGCATATTACCCCTGCTTTTTGATGAACCGGTTTCAATTGATTTCAGAATGCTTAGTGAGTCCGTTATGATGACGTGGTTTTTATGTGTTTGTGTTTTTATCCATAGTAATGCTTCTTTTACTGCCAAGAAATCTACTGTATAGATGGAACATCCATCTGGTAGTCTGGCTCAAATTTGGGTTTGTTGCTCGGGCACGACAATGGCTGCCGCTGTTCTATTTAGTTCTTGCGATTTTGACCCATCTGTGTAGATTTTTGTATATTCGGGATAATTTTCCTCTAGAATTTTGTGGATTCCGGTTAGGATTTTCCAAGGGTTGTGCTGTTTATGTCCTAGTGTCAGCGCTGTAAGGTTTATTCTGGGTGCATTGTTCTTCCAGGGTGTAAGATCACAGATTTTGTATTGTTCAGCCTGGATTTCTGGTATTTGCATTTCCTCTCTAAGCATGTGTTCTCTCTTGCTAGCCGGGGGGAGGGGACTAATAGCCATTTTGGTTGGGTTGTTATCCGAGTGTATGGAGTTTCTAATAGCATATCGTAAGATATGTTCTTCTCGTCTTATATTCAAGGGTAGATCACCTGTTAGTATCTGTAGTTCATCGTTCGCGGTATTTGGTTATGTTCCTGTGCATATTCTAAGTGCTTTGTATTGTATGCCGTCAAATTTTTGAAGAAGGGAATCATTTGCAGATGCATATATTTGGCAACCGTAGTCCAATTTGGCTCTGATTAGAGCCTTATATAGCATAAGTAAGGTATGCTGGTCAGCTCCCCAAGTTGTTCCCTTTAGGTGCTTTAGTAGGATGATGTCTTGTTGGCATTTTTTGATTAGTTCCCCTATGTGTTGTATCCAGCTGAGGTTTTAGTCCAGTAGCATTCCTAGGAAGTATGTCTGTGTGACGAATTTGACCGGTGTTCCTTGTAGGCAGAAGGTTGGGTATTTGGGTTTTATGTCTGTTGTGCGGTGAAGAAAGCATTCCAACCGTTTTGTCACTGGAAATTTTGAAGCCCCAGTTGTCTGCCCATAGTGAGATTGAGTCGAGGTTCTTTTGTAGTAGATTGATGTATGTTTGGTTGTTGGAATCTCCTGCTTTCCAAATTCCACTATCGTCGGCAAACTGGGATAAACTGATTGAGTTTTCGATGTAGTCACTGAGGTTGTTAACCATTCTGTTGAAAAGTGTAGGGCTTATAACGCTTCCTTGGGGTGTTCCGTTGTCCAATGTATAGATGTTGGAGGTTTTGTCGCCTATTCTAGTTTTAATTTGTCTTCCTGTTAGGAAATTTGCTATCCAGCGGTGCATCCTTCCACTGATTTCATATTGATTAAGTTTGGAGATAAGTCCTTTCGTCCATACGAGGTCGAAGGCATTTTCAAGATCAAGGAAGATTGCTATAAGGTGTCTGTGACTTCTTTGTTTTGCGTTAAAGGCTAATTTGATGTCCGCTTCCAGTCTTACTAGCTGGTCAATGGTGGAGCGTCGGTTTCTAAATCCACTTTGGCTTTCAGAAAGTAGTTGGTTTCAATCCATGTGGTGTTTTATCCTGTTGCTGACCATAGTTTCCATAAGTTTGCAAATAGAGTTAGTGAGGGAGATAGGTCTGGAAGAGGTTAGCTTTTTGTTGTTTTTTTTTTCCTGGTTTTGGTATTCCTATAACTATTGCCTGTTTCCATGGTGTTGGTATTTTTCCTGTTTCCCATATAAGGTTTATCAAGTCTATTATAATTAGTTGCATGTTTATTGGTAAGTGTTTGTAGATGGCGTATCCAAGGTTGTCCTCTCCTGGTGTCGTGGGTTCCTTGTTGTGTAGTGCTTGCCTCCATTCTTGTAGTGTGAAGTAGTCGTTTTAGTGTGAGCTGCGGCTTGCTTGTTCGGTGTTTTGGTCTTTGAATATGTGTGGGAATTCATTCTCTATTGTTTGTCTCTGTGCCATAAATGTCCGTGTATGATTGTTGTTGCTGCTAGCATGGGTGAAGTGTTGGGCAAGTTGTTCTGCTCTTTCTTGATTAGTTTGTGCTCCAGATATTTTAGGTATTGTTTTCGGGGTGTTTCCTCGTATGGCTTTGATTTTTGACCATACCTCTTTAGATTTGGTGCGATGTGTGAGTGTGGAGCAGTAGGATTTCCATGAGTTTTGTTTGGCTTCTTTTATGACTGTTCTCACATTGGCTTCTTGTTGTTTATATATGATAAAGACAGTAGCTAGCTTGGTATGTTTGAAGCGGTTTGGAGCCTTCTTTTTTTCCTTAATTGCGTTTCTGCAGATGTCTGTCCACCATGGTACGTTGTTTATATATATCTTTCCGCTTGTTTTGGGTATCCATTCTTGTGCAGCTTCATTCAATGCTTTGCTAATGTTGTTGTAGTAGAGGTTGGTATCATTGCTGTGTAGGTCCTCAATATGTACTTTGCTCAAGATTCCTTGGAATAAGTTCCATTCCGCTTTTTATATTTACCATTTTTGTGTATTCCGTTGTTGCTCCTTTGGGTTTTGTAGATAAATGGTAGTACTTATCGGGAAGTGATCACTCCCCCAATGTACTTTGTTGGAGTATTTCCCAGTCCGCGATCTGTGATATATATGGTGTGGGTAGTGTTAGGTCCAGTGTTGTAAAGTTCCCGGATGTGGGGTCTATTCTGGTGGGTGTTCCTGTGTTTAGTATTATAAGTTGATTTTCTCTGGCGTATTTTTCCACCCTTCTTCCTCTGGTGTCAGTATGTTGTCCTCCCCATTCTGTATTGTGTGCGTTAAAATCTCCACAAATGACACAGTTCTTCCTTCTGTTTTTGAAAATTTGTAGGAAGCTGTTGATGGGATTTATAGTTTGGGTAGGTGGGTCATATATGTTGTAGATTGTTATTGTTTTGGGTCCAATTTTGATTGAGATTCCTTGGTGTTCAATTTGGTTGTCTGCAGTATCCACTCTGGTGTTGAGCTCTGTTACCTCTGCTATTGTGTTATGTATGTCGAATGCGAGTCCTCCACTTCTGCTTCCATTGTCCCTGTGTTTGTGGAAGTTGGTATCATAATCTTTGATCCTGGATAGTTTCGTGTGTGTTGTAGTTAGAAGAGTTTCTTGGAGGCATATTATATCTGGTTTGTGTGTGGCTGTATTGATTGCAGATGTTAGTTCTCCATGGTTTGCTATTAGTCCTCTGCAGTTACATTGCCAAATGGTAAGTGTTGAGTTAAGGTTTTTGCGTTTTGTAGTAGGGTTGTTATCCATAGTAAATGTGCGTTGATGTTTATGTATTTGGTAGTAGTTTGATGAGCTTCCTGTTGTAGGGTTGTTATCCATGATGGGGGTATATTCTAGTTTACCTGTAAATGTATTGTCGTGTGAGTTGATTTAGTTGTCCTTTGTAAGTACTTTTTCCATTACTTTATAGAGTAGGTAGTAGGCATCTTCTCTTTTGATCTGGTTGTTATATGATTTTTTTTTTTAATGCCTTGGATTGTTTCCTGCAGTTGTAGGGTTAAGAGTTTTGGATCCAGATAGTCGGTAAGTGTGGGGTTCGTATCCTTTGCTATAGTGTGTTGCTGTGTAGTGTGCTCCGACTTCATACTTACTTTGAGGTGGTGTCTTCTCATAGTTGTCTGTGGTGAGTGTGAAGTTGTTGTCCTCTTTTGGATAGTTTCAGCGGGTGGTTCTGTTCGATTTGCTGTTGTTGTTGTTTTAGGTATCCCTTGAGAAGTAATGGTGGTTCGATGTGGTCGAGTTGTTATTGTGTTTTGGTTTGAGAGGAGTTCTTGTTGTTCCTTTTTTGCTTGTTTGTAGGGGATTTGTTTGCTATCCATGAGCTGTATAATCCTTTTTTCAAATATAGTATGTGGGTATTCCGGGGAATATGGTGGATGAGGCCCTTTGCAGTTAGCACATTTGTGTGTTTTATAGCTGCAAGTTTCTGTATGTTGTCCTCCACATATGCAGCATCTTGAGTGGTTCTGGCATCGTTAGTGAAATGGCACCAGCGTTGGCAGTTGCTACAGTATCGGGGCTTGTTGATGTATTTGTGTATGGGTTGCGTCTTTCCATGGGGTCCCAGTTTGATGGTCGTGGGTGGCGGGGCCGTGAATTCGACCAAGACAGTAGCCGTCTCTTTTCCGTGTGCATTTCGCAATTTTGTAATACGTTTGAGGGTATCGTTGTTGTATTTTATGTCTTTTTCTATCTCTGTAGTGGATTTTTCTTCGATGTGTGTGTGGTAGTTTTAATACTGCTTTGAAGCCTGTGCTTGTATTGCCTTTCTCTCGTCTGGTGCTTGTGTCTCTCCTCTGGGGTTTGTTTCTTTGGGTGGTTGTTGGTTTGTTACTGTAATGTGGTGTATGAGTCACTCGATGTCGTATGACGGTGACTTTGATTCCTGCTATTTGTGTAATTTCCAGATATTTGTCTGTCTGGTTAATGGTATTGCACCAAATGATGATATAGTTGCTCCGTGGTCTCACAATTTTGAATCTGCCTCTGTGGTGTTGCATTAATGCAGATGATAGGGTTTTGGTTTTAATTCGCAGGAATTTTTCTGTATAGCTGCTGATGAATAATGTCAAATGTGGTGGATGATATTCATATTTTTTGGCTTTTTTCTCATCTGTTGTTGTTGGGATCCTGTGTGTTCTACAGTCTGGTTTAGTTTTGTGGTGGCGTGGAGTTTCCTTGTGTTTCCATCATTGCTGATGTTGTCTGTGCTGCTTATGTTGCTTTTGTTGGCATGTTTTTTTCCATCTGTCTTGGTAGCGTTGCTTGACGTTATTCGTTCGTCTGCCTTAATCGTTCTTTTGATGTAGTGTATTCTTTTCACTGGATGTTTTCCTTTTGGTGTTGCAGCATTTTCTTCGTAGTCTGGTATGTCGTAATAAATATGATTTGCTTCGTTGTGTTGTTCTCGGTTGGTATCTTGTAGTTTTGTAGTGTTGTCCTGCAGAGCTTTCTCGATGTCTCTCATTTCTTTAAGTGTAATGTGCATGGAGGGTCCTGCTTGTTGGCTATTATGGATGGTATATCTTGGTTTGGTCGTGTTGTGGTGGTGGTAGTGGTTGACAGATGCTGCTGCCTTAGATGAGGTGGTGATAATTTGAGCCAGCATATCTGTTGTGTTGTTATATGTTTCCTTTTGTGTGTTGTTGTTCTTGTTGTTGTTGTCTGTTCTTTTTTTAGCCCCTGTAAGTGTTGATTCTCTGTTTGTGTTGTTCTTTGTCTCTCTATTGTAGTTGGCACTCGCTTTTTGTTTTGGGTTTGTTATTAGGGTTATGTTGCTGTTTGGCTTTTCTGTTGTCGGTATTGTAGTAATTTCTTTCTCTTCGCTGACACTTCCCAGTTCTTCTGTGTCTGTTGTTGTGTTTATTACATTGAAGTTTGCTTTCTCTGCTGTCGGTGTTGTGGTGGTTGTTGTTGTTATAATTGTATTGCTGTGTATGTTTTCTGGTGTGAGTGTTGCTGGTAATTCGTTCTCATTGTTAAAGCCCTCTGTTTTTTCGATTTCCGGTTGTATTTATATTTGTAACGGCTTTCGGCTTCTTCTAATTGTGATGGCTTTCGCTGCTTCTTCTACGGAGGTAGCAGCAGGCAGGGTGAACCCTACAAATTGGTTTCGAGCAAGTTTTTCATAAAATAAAGGTTCCTACAGAGGCTGAAAAATAAGGTCAATAACGCTAAACCGAACCTCCTAACTTTTACTATTACCGTATAGTTTGAAAAACGAATAATAAATCGTTCGGTTTAGCTCATTTTTGTTATTTTATTTTTGACTTTTTTGTTTTTTCTGTTATAATGCGTTTAGTTTACTCGCCGGGTCACTCAATTTTTGTCGTTCACCCTGCCTGCTGCTGTAAATTAAATAGTCAGTATAAATATTATTAATATGGTTGTCATCGGAGAACCTCATTCTGCTAGATTAGCAAGAGAGCGACTAGAAGCAATTAGAAAATATTTACCTGTTCGTGATGCTGTCAAGCAACAATTACAAGAACGTCAGGAATCTCATGTTGAATTTGAAGAGGATACAAAACAATTATTTAAACATATTACAGAGACAACTAAACCTCTTCTTCCTGCTTTAGAGAAAACCGCTGAGGCAACTGGAAAAATAGCAGAAAGAACTAAGAAAACAAAAAGGATTTTACGGGGACTTCCAGCTGAAATAGCTGCTGCTCAACCAATGCAAGAAATACTTGAAGGTATTGACCAAGCTCGTGCTGAAATAGGCGATATAAAAGATCGTATACCGGAATCAGAAAAAGAATCAGAAGCAAGAGCCAGGGTTAATTTGGTTGATAAGTTTACTGAAGAATCTATTAATTTTATTAGAAAAGCTGATGATCTAGAATTAATTGATATTGCTATGAGAGGTTATTATAATCAAAAACAATTTTTAAAATCTGAATTTGTTGGTGATCCCGCAAATGAGGATACTTGGAACAAATGGATATATCGTATACACTATAACGTTAATCAAGCTCGAAGCAACGATCCAAATTTTATTGACTATAAAAATAAGATAAATAACTATATTGCACAACAACAACGATCACCAATACTATTACCACCACTACCACAGCAATTGATACAATCTCCAAAACAACAAAAATCAAGCAAAAAGGAAGAGGAGGAAGAAGAATATTGGCCGTCAGACACCTCTTCTGGCAACGTAAGTGGAAGTGGATTTACTACTCATGGAAGTGATCTTATTCCATGTTCTAATAACGTTATCTCTGACGTTGAACGACTAGAAATTCTCATCGGAGGAAAACGAGCTGGTAATAATTCTCCAGAAATAATTAATGAAGCAGCCGATATTTGCAGACGATTATTTACAGGCGGTATCATGGACGTTGATGTTTATCAGTCTCTTATTAATGTAATTGCCGATGACTACTACAGTGACTAAGTACGTAATTAAATACAATTACTATAATAAAATGATCGTACATAGTACTCAACGTGGACCAACTATGGTCAGGGTAATAAACTCACGATTACCAGTATATAAAACAACCTACGGAGATGGACTAGGTGATGTTGTTCAGGGTCTATTTAGAAGGATAGCCCCAAAAGCAATACCGATAGCAAAGCAACTGGGAATGAAAGCTATTGATGTTGTTCGTGAAAAAGGTATTGGTGCTATGGGTAATCTCGTTGGTAAAGCATTTTCAGCGATCAAAGATAGACTAACACGATTAATACGACGAAAACCTCAACCAGTAAAATTACCTAGTACTGAAGTAATGCCTGCAAATGTCAGTAAAATAATAAATCAAGTTGCTAATCAAAAACTAGCAGAGTTGACTGATGTACCAATGTCAGAAAAAGAAAAAAATATAACCGCTAGTCTGATAGCAGGAAGTGGTCTCACTTCCCGAAGTGGTCTTCGTTTTAGACGATAATAATTATAATAAAGATGTTCAAGCGAATATCTGATCCCGCATTTGACATGGACGCACCAGTACTTAAAGATGAGTCTGTGCGTGATTATCAATATTATTCTTATGACGCTCGAATTCCAGATCAGCGTGGACGAATTGAACTACAAGTTCAGGATACAAGTAGGTATTTCTTACCCGCTGAGGCTTTTATTGAGGTTGAAGGTGAAATTTTAAAAATGGATAATACTGCATATGGAGCCGATGACAGATTTAGTTTTGTTAATAATGGTATTATGGCGTTATTTGACAGCGCTACGTATATGATTGACGGAAAAAATATTGAATCAATCCAGAAAGACGTTGATGTTGCAACAACAATATTGGGTCTTGCTAGATACAGCGACGATTATTCAAGATCAGCTGGTCCATCAATGATGTTTGCGAAGGATACAACTGATTACCCTAACAACATACAATATAATATAAGACGACCTAGAAACAACGCCAACAACGCTGACGCTGATGTGTGGCCGGTGGTTCATGGTGCTAATCCAGAATTTAATTTAGGATTTGCATCACGTAAAACAATGTTGAAAGGTAATAGGAGATTTTCATGTGCAATTCCACTTTCACACATATTTGGATTTTGCAGAAATGTCAGAAAAGTTATTTTCGGAGCTAAACATACTGTTGTACTCGTACGAAAGGCTACAGACGATGATGCAATATGGCATCCCGCTGGTGCTGATGATGCTGCGACTAGAGCACTTCATGGTAAAGTAGTATTAACCAAACTTTCATTATGGATGCCGGTGATGACTCCAACAATACCTGAAGAAGAACGTCTACTTGCTTTTATGAATCAGGGTGGTAAATCAGCGTTGTCATGGTTAACAATGACCACAGATGCTGTTCAGAGTGCAATTAATGGTTTATTTACATGGCAAATAGCCTCTCAGCAAGGTGTTTCTGCGCCACGACATATATTTATTGCGTTTCAGGATAATACACGTGTAGGTAATCAGATAAAAAGTTTAATGATATTTGATAATCTTGGTGTTTCTGAAGTTTCTTTAAGAATAAATGGACATCAAGAACCATCCGAGGATATATTACTGAATTTTGAACAAAATCATGTAGCACGTGCATATCATCGTCTAATGACGTTCATGGGTCGTGATCAAAATATTGATACTGGTTTACAAATATCACAATTGGATTTTACAACCCTATATCCAATTTATTACTTTTCGCTCGAACATTTAGATTTAACCAGACAATCAGTAGTTGATATACATTTTCGAGCTCGTGTTAACAGAAATATTGTAGATATCCCTAATTACAGAGCAATTGCTGTCATACTCAGCGATAAATCAATGTTACTTGAAGGTGCTGGTGGACGAATGCGAGTAGTTGATGCTCCAGTGGAAAACATGTAATTAGATCGTTTATTAATATTATAATGTCGTATAATCACGTTAATGTTAGTCTGACTCCTGGTCAGATTAAAAGGATACAATCAGCATCAAAAAATAACTGTGGATTAAAAATATCGCTAAAGAAAGATCAGATGAGCGGTTCAAATAAATTATCTCTTACGGAACGTCAGCTCGGGCATTTCAATGAAGCCAAAAAATCAAATAAAGGTATAAAACTTAATCTTTCTGCGGGTGCCATTAAAGATATCATTAAAACGGGTGGTATATTTCCACTTCTTGCTGCTATACCAGCATTAATAGCCGCTGCAGCTCCAGCTGTTGCAAAAGCAGCTGCATTAGGCGCCGTTGGAACCGCTGCTGGAATGGCATTAAAGAAAGCAACAGGAAAGGGAATCAAAAAAAGGGAAGGGGTCTAAGATTACCAGGGACTCCACATTCATGGTACGGAAAAGGCCTAAGATTACCAGGGACAGTTTACTGATATCTCCTATGTCCAATTTTGATTTACTAGATGCTGCTAAAAAATTAAAAATAAAAATTTTAGAGGAGTTTTCATGCGTGATCAATTACCAAAACAACCAAACAATATTGAAACCGGTATTATTAATCTCGATAAAAATTCTGGTCCAGGAACGCATTGGGTCGCTTATGCAATTGATCCACGTGTAATTATTTATTTTGATTCATATGGACTAGCTCCACCAAAAGAATTCTTAAAGTATATTAGCGGCTATCAAAGTACTCCAATATGGTATTCAACGTTACCAACACAAACATTAACTGATCCACCAATATGTGGTCGAGAAGTACTTAACGTACTTGATGCTATATCAAAATCAACAAAACCACCCCACAAAGTTGTACATGAATATACTACAACGTCACATTTAAACAGATATTAGTAAATATAATGGTAGATATTTATGGAAGATCTTCTCGTGGTAAAGGTCATCAGCAAGCTGATTTATCTAAATATGCAACTCTCGATCAGCTCAGAAATGAGATTGACGATTTATTAAACATAACCAGTGTGGATCAAAATGAAGTAGTCGTTTTTCAGGATAAAGAAGGACGATTAAAGACAAGTAATATACAACTGCCAGATGTACTTATACGAGTTCCTAATGCGGTTGTTAATAATATAGTTACTTTTACTGATCAGGGTAAAATACAAGATTCCGGTACGTCAGTCAGCGATTATATTAAGAAAGATGGTGATTCATTTACAGGTAACCTTATTATGAATCAAAATAAAATTATAGGTCTTGGAAACCCAACCGCAGATGCAGACGCCGCAACAAAGAAATATGTCGACGATCAAGAATCTAAGTACGTATTGGCCAATGGCGGTATAATGCGTGCATTTCTCAACATGAATAATAATGGTATTAATAATCTTAGAACACCGGAATATGATTTTGATGCTGCAACGAAAAAGTATGTTGATGATAAGGAAATTCCTATTTCAACTTCGTTAAAAACAATCGGTGACGAAATTACTACACTTAGTGCTACTTTTTCCAAACATGTAGAAACTTTCTTAAATTTTCGTAGAAATGTAAACAAACCCATTAAAGAATTTTTTGGTGATCCACCAACCGTTGACATAAAACTCTCCGACGTTAACGTGAAACTTAATGATATTGTCAGTGGAATACCTAATATTGTTCAAAAAACTAATCTGATTAAAATTCCACACATACAAATTAAAAATATCGTATATACAGTAGCATCAGGATCATCAACATGGACACCACAAAATAACACACTCGAACATACCGCAGAAGTAACTGGGTTATACAGGTTCTCTATGTACGGTTCGGAAATTACTGCGGCAACTTCATTATCACCGAATGTATATCATAATCCTCTATTGGTGATGCTAACCAAGAACATCAAAGAAATCTTTACGCTGATATCAACGGAAATGCCTCCGAGACGTTACTGGTGGTGCCTAGAATTCGTAACTGAAACTTAATTAAATGACGTTGTTAGTATAATGGATCAACCACAGTCTCGCATTGACGTTCAACGTTACAGATGCAATCAAGTATGTGAGCGTCTGACTAAACTAAATAATTTTATCGACTATTATAACACGAAAATAAAAAAATACAAAAGACGTATAGTTGTCATCGATGTAGTTGTTTACTCGGTTTCTGCTGTTATTGCTGGAACAGGGTTATTATTATCAATGTTGACGATGACAGCACCTACTGTTATAACCATTATTGTTTCAGCATCAACGACTATTGCTGGAGTTCTCGGTATTATAGCCAAAAAGATAGATACTTGTACAAATGCTAAATTGCACGATTATATGATTAAATTACATACAGTTGCAGAGGCATGTTCTAAACTATCTTTGTACCTTTCTTCGTGTGTCAGTGATGGTGAAATATCCGATACTGAATTTGCGATGATGATGAAAACCTATGATGACGCATTTAAGGTGATCGCTGATGATTTTAATGAATTAAATAATAATGATAATAATAATGACAGACAGGGAGTTACTTCAGCAGATCGTCACTAATACAACTCAGTCAAAAACTACTATGATATCGTTAAGTTCGACCAATCCGGAATTTAGTGTCAATTTTCCAACATCAATTCCTGCAAAAGAAATAGCATTAGCGCAATTGCGAGTTTATTATAGCTGGCCAAATATTAGATCAAAATCATTTGGTGGACTACAGCCAAATAATTCATTAGTATTCGCTAATAAGAATAAACCTGATGGAACTCCTGATTGGCAAGTAGTTGATATTCCAACGGGCAGTTATCAAATAGAACAGATTAATGATGAGTTTCAGCGCAGAATTAAATCTATTACAGGAAAAGAATTAAAAATAGCAATTACTGTCTACGAACCAACACTATCTGCGGTTATTGAAATAAATTCCCCTGATTACTCTGTAGATATTTATCAAAGTTCGATTAGATCAGTATTAGGATGGCCTGAAGATCCACCGGTTTATCAAGGACCACCAGAACCACAACGATCTGATTTCGTCGTAGATGTTGAAAAATTTATACAACTTCCAGAATATCGAAAAACTTATCCGTTTATAGAGACTCCGGATGCTTATCGTGGTTATGCACAGCATACTCATTATATAGATTTCGTTCGGGGTAAAGGTACAACAAGAATAGCAACAATTAATGTTGAAGAAATTAACTCAAAATCAAGATCAATTAAATCCGAACACGGACGTATACTTAATGATCTAAGAAATTTATTTTCTAGCATCAGCGCTTCCTACAACGATGACTTAAAAAATCAGATAATTGAGACAATACAACATTTGAATCAGGTTGCATCAGATTTAGAATATGTAAATAAGGCTATCGTTGATAGAGAAAAAACATTAAACGTACCGGTAGATAGATTTCATAGTACTTATATAGTTAATGAAGATGATCCTATTCAGCGAGTAAGCTATAAACGTTTATTTAAAACAGTATTTTTTAAATATTATGGAATCACAGAAGAACAGTTACCAACATTTGTAATTCCTGGATTTAATTCTGAAGAGCTAAAGAAATCAGTTAATGATCTTATTGATGAACACTTTAAAAGAATATGTGATTCATGGAAAAAATTAATACCTACACCAACTATTCTTAAATATAATAATGATCCACATGGTGGAGGTCGCCATATCTCACCTGGTATTGTTAATATAACATCTACGATCGCGGTCAATCTAGTATGTGACGTAATTGATGACAGTTATCAAGTAGATCTTTCAAAGTCTAACCAGGCCCAACAGGGGTATATACTATATACATTTAGTCCTAAAGATCCACCCGGGTGGTTAATTGTATCTGAGCCAATTAATCCAGTTTATCTACGTGTACATAATCCATTTCTGACAAGAATAAATTTCAAACTCACCGACCAGGCAGGAAACATTTTGGATCTAAGACAAGAGTCTCTTAATATTAATTTGTATATACGCTCGTAGAACGTCTGATTATTTAATCAGGAGCACAAAAATAATCTGATTAGTAAATACATGAATAATAATCAATTTCTATGATTAAAGCAATTGTATATATAATAAAGCGAGATAACGCGGCTATCTCTCTCTGCGGAGTAAATTAAATGATTATTTCCCTTACTACTACGTCGTTACCTGTACAAACCCAGTTGTATATACGTGTATAGCGTATTAGTCCGTCTGTCTGTTACCTTAGCGAACTATAACTTATACGTGTAATTATTTTATGAATTTTGAAAAACTGAAGTACAGTTCTACATTTCTATTAGTAATACAAGTTCTGTGAGATAGCGCAAATATTATATATATATACTTAAATTTAACTATATTATTGATAAGAGAACGATGGCCGAAGTGGTAAGACGGTTGGACGTAGATCGAAGTTGTGCAGACTCTCGTGTGTTCGAGTCTCCAAAAATGCTAAAGATATTATCTTGCATTTGGCGACTGATGATATTTAATTGGGGGTACGAAACCCAACAGAAAAATAATACAACTTTCCCACCATGTAACCACGTGGTGGGTGCAATTTTGCACTCCCCGGGGTTTATATGGGGGGAGAGTTGTATAAAATCTGTTGGACGTAGATAAATCCCCCCATTTGTATTCCGTCCATAGTTAAGTTTATGTTTGTGCCGTCTGCAAAAATCAAAATCATCACCATTTGTATATATTCATGTTCATACAATCATATATCATTAGGATAAGTTTATGTTTGTGCCGTCTGCAAAAAAAAATCATCACCATTTGTATATATTCATAAGCATCTGTATATAATCATAATCATCTGTATATAATCATAATCATCCTCAAAACAGTCCCCTGACCTTCTGATCCTGCTAGGATGTCATATGACAACCTAGGGGTTCACATGGGGTTATGGGGACTACATTTTTTAAAATAATTATTCAGAGACTGATATTATTTTTTATTTTAAAGAAATAATTATTATATAATGAACCAAGAAAACATTAATGATATTATTTCTGATATTAAAAAATTAAAACATAACGGAATAAATCTATCTGATAATCTTGATCCTGAAAAAATATTATGTGATTATGAAATATTAAAACAAAGCAAAACTGACAATAAATACACATTACCATCCAATTATAAATTTGTAAAATTAATCTATCAGTCTATGCTTGAATCCTTGGCGGTGGTAAATGACAAACAGGTAAAGCTATTTGCACCTCTTGCACGTTCGATCGAAAATATTAGATCCGAACTATCTCGTGAATACGAGAAAAAGAAGATCGTGGATAATCGTGTAATGCAGTTAAGAAAGATTATGTTATTTGATTCTGTCAAAAGTGAAAGTGACACTGAGAGTAGCGACGGTGAAGGTATCCATGGCAAAATATAGAGTCGAACTATATACAATTTATTTATTAGTAAGACAGAGTTAGATATATTCAAATATAATCAGCTGATCGTATTTGAATGAATATGTAGATTTGTATATTTTATCTGCAACAAATTGTACCGATTGTGGATGTATGCTAAAATGTTTTGCAGCCGCACATATTGATGGAAAAGTTATTTCTTGGTCTGTTTCTGTATTTACAGATTTAATAGATCTTCTTGCAAACTTTTTACATTTTCCAGTATTTCCGCGTGCAGCATTCTGACTCTGTGTAATAGCTTGCAGGTTAGATAACCGATTATTTTTGGGATTTCCATCAATATGATCAACTACAAGTCCATTTTTAACTATTCCATGAAAACATTCGAATACGAATATATTAGAGCGATAATGTTTATTTCCACTAGTATTAAATACAAAATAACCATGATTATTAAGACTACCGACTGGTTTTTTCAATCTGCTGTGTCTGATCACACCATCTCGGGATGCTTCATAATTTTTTATTATGGGATGCACCACAAATTCGTTTTGCTCCATTTATATATATAATATTATTTGTCTAAATCATTGTTTTGAAATCTAACCAAATAATCTTCTACGGTTTGTATAGGAGATTTACCTGACGTCAAAGTATTATTTTTTTTGTCATAATATCGTTTTAGTTCTCTATATTTTTTTCCGCCACATTTTAGACACAATTGAGTTTTTCCTCTGACTCCAACACCACATTGCACACATGGTATTGGTCCTGTACTTCCATTTTTGATGCTTTGCATATGATATCCGCAATATTCATTCACACACGATTTATTACAAGGAGAAGTATATCCAATTCTGAGCCAAGCACATTTATTTTTTGTTTCAAACATTATATATATACTAAAATTTTAATTTAAATATTTGTTTTAATTATATGGAGGAATTATCCATGATTGAAACTAAAAAAGCCAGATTCGATCTCGATCGATTATCTGAGTACAAATTTAGTACTTTGATGCAGGATCTGGCTTTAACAAATGAGGATGTAACCGAACGTATTCGTGAAGCCAAAAATGAATTTCGTGACGATGGCGCTGCTCATGTATGGTCAACATTCAGAGTTGGAAATGTTACTAATATGATGAATGACAAACGAGGAAAAGTAATTATTAATCACCTTGATAATCAAAAATATTTTATTTTAATAAAATTTATTGTAAATACAGAAGAAGATATTTGGATTATTCGTGACAAGCGCGATCCAGTACGCATACAGTCAGGAAATAATATTGTTCTCTTAAATAATAAATCTAAACCCGGAATACTGACTGGTGTTGATAAGGTATATTATGAACGGGGGTACCCTGTGACTGCAGTTGTATATGCAATATATCCGCTGAATAATAAACCTGACATCGGGGATCTAAAGCCGATGAAACTGTCAGAGTCAAGAATAAACTGTGTAGCTGAACGAGTTACAGAACATTTTACAAACGCGATACGTGGTAATGGTTTAACAGATTTAAGACGTAAAAAAATAAGTATGTGGGCAGAATCAGTTAAAGATACTGGAGCATCTATCAAAGATGTCGCTGAACTAGAAAAGAAATTAAGATTTCCAATAACAGTAAAGACGTTAACCGGAGAGATTTTATATAAACAAAAATACATAAAAAATGGAGCTCCTATAACAATCGTTGATCATAATTCGCACGCATGGACCTCAGCAGTAACAATATTTCCACGAGATAGAGCGGTTAAATTTTATGATGGCCATATATTTGATTTTATCAAAAATATCAGTAAAAGTGACCCTGTGTCCGTTTGGTTATTTCAAAGTTCAGAATATGATCATTACGATCAATTTGTACGGCCTAATGGCGATATTTACCGTACAGAATCTCTTAATGTAGAAATGGAACATCTTGCGCTGAAATATACTTCAGACGATGTCAAAGTTAGACAATTATTAAATAATTGTTTACAGTTCCATCTGTAGCGGCTCATTTCGCTCAGGAGAAAAATTTATGGAAACCAACACGATCGGAATTTCTTGAAGACATTCATAAAAGCTGTGTAGAATATGGACACGGAGGATTATGGAATACTAAATATAAGTGTAATGACGTTATATCCGTCGATATGGTAGCGTGTTATCCTGGAAGTTTTCTTGGATACGGAGAATGTTCTGAATACTTTAAGAGATTCGGACATCCATCACACGAGATGACCAGGGTTGCGATAAACGGACATTTACCAGATTTTGATCTAACAGGATTTGCTCATGTAGAATCATTCGAATTTGCAGAAAATCTCCATCCGATTACTTATGTTTGGTTTGGAAGACATTTTTCAGAAAAATGTTGGGTTCCAATAGTACTATTGCGATATATGCTTGATGTTGGAATTTTAACATTATTGAAGGTGAGTGAGGCGATTATATCGTATAGTCCACAGAAACAAGTTTGGTTACCAGAACCAAATAGATTTAATATTGATGATGCCAGGAAAGAATTTCCTAATCTTAATGAAGATGATATTATTAAAATTACTAATAATATACGTAAATGCAGAGACGAGCATGATGAAAAACTTGCAAAAGATCTTGGTAGAAAGATAATTGGTAAATTTACTCAAGGAGGAGCCTATGATCATAAAAGACACTGTACAAGATTGATTATGGACGATGCTGAACTCGATTTTATAATTGCTGATACAACAGAAAAAAACACATTTATAAATAGGAGTAATGCTTATTTGTCAGACGGAATCAAACTAGGTACAATTGTGAGTTATCTTGATGGTGACTCACCACAATTTACTCATTTAAGATCATCTATGTTGGCATATGTTTCTATAAATCTACTGTCTATGATAAATAAATTTCCTCGTAATGCTGCCAGAGTCGCCACGGATTCGTTTTATATAAATAAAAAATATACAGATTTTATTAAAACCGCTACTTGGTAATGGTGAATGGGGGTCATGGAGAATAAAACAAGAAAATATACTTAGTTATTCTGAATCTGCCGACGTTGAAATTAGGGAAATATATCACAAAAATAATAAAATATCAAAGTCATCAGCACCATCTGTATATGATCCTGTGGCTAGACATAAAACCGTTTATCTTAATGGATGCGGTGGTTCAGGTAAAACAACTCGTGTGATTAAATTATTCATGAATAATAATTCAGATATAATTGTTTTGACACCGACACATAAATTAGCCAGAGAAATAAAAGAGCGAGGAGTAAAATCGTGTACTTATCATAGTTTCTTTAGATGGTGTGGAGACACATGGACTCCTGAGAGAATGGGTGAGAAATATATACCTAAATATATTATCTGGGACGAGATATGCACGGTGTCGTTAGAAATATTAAAAACATTTCTTGAATGGCTATTGACGAAAAATACTGCTATAATAATGTGTGGTGATCATGATCAACCACCACCTTTTATTGGACAGTCTCCACATGAATGGCTGAAGAATAACGTAAATTATTACGAGGAAATAAATGACGACCATAGAGCTATTGATGAACCGCTGAAGGAATTTAAAAGGTTAATCAGATTACAACCAGACAGAGTACAATGTGAAATAATGCGAGGAGTAATTCCAGAGACTTCTATAAATAATTTTCTAAATTTCTGGAATCCCGCTGATTTAATAGTTGCAAGTAGAAAGATAGTTCGTGATGAACTACAGGATAAATTATTTTTGTTACATAAAGAAAAGTTTTCAGATCTACCTGTACCTTTGTGTTATCGCCCAGCAGATACTCGACGACAGAATATTGATGTTGAAATTCCTGGTGGTGGAATACAGAATCTTGTCTTGAACGATATTATTTTAGTCAATATTAATGTTGTTGAGAATGCGCTGAGTATGAATAAATCACCGTGGACATTAGGATATGCTATAACTATTCACTCGTCACAGGGGTTAACTATTTCTGATACAAATATTTGGATTATAGATGATCGGATCGAATGGTCGAATTTAGTCTATCTCGCAGTTTCTAGGGTCAGAAGAATATCTCAACTACATAGGGTTATTATGAATTTTACAGAAAATAATGATCAAACTGTTAATAATGACGTAATAAGAAAAAAACTATCTGGTTATAAGCAGTGCGATAAAAAAATAAGCGTGACTTTGATATTGATGTTGAATTTATTATAAAACTAAAAGCACAACAGAATAATAATTGTGCAAGTTGTAACTGTAATATGTTATGGCAATATTCGAATAATAATCCAAGACAATTTACCGTAGACAGAATTAATAGTGATCTTGGTCACACACGTGATAATGTGATGCTGACCTGTCTTGAATGTAATCGACGTAGAGGTTCTGGTTATGTAATTGTATGTGGTGGTAATTGTGTGTCTTTAGGAATTACCTGTAATTGTTCACGCACAAATCCACGTTGAGGGGCGGTAGAATCTAATCTGTAGATTGAAGGTCTACCAGTGGATCTAACCACACTAGAAATTGTATGTGTAGTCACGCTCCAGATAGGATCAGTTGCTCTTTTTTTACCACCTTCAAGTTCTCCAGATTCATATAAATATCTTACAGTTACATTACCTAATACTGGTTGAGGTTGATGTCTGTCATTGCTACGGGGTATATATTTTTTTGTGATCGCATTAGAAAGTTTCATTGAAGTTGAACGAGTAATTTCATTATTTAATGCAGCTATCACACTTGGTAACCTTGCAACCCATTCACGAGATCGCTCACCGGACTTAAAGTCAGTAGATATTTCTTTTGCGTATTGGTATCCAAATAACCGCTCAGCAAGTGTTCGATTAAATCGTTCAACAATTGCCTGATCTCGATGAATTTCAGTGTGTCCTCGTCTGATTTTAATGTTATGTTTCTTCATCAACGATAATACTGTACCAAGAAATTCTTTGCCAGGATCAACCTGTAATAACTGTGGCCATCGCAAAGGTCCTCGCTGATAAATTCGTTCAAACGCAGATGAAACTTCAGACGCTGTCTTTGTTGATAATGGTTCAGCTTCCTTATATCTACTTGCAACGTCAACGACAGTTAATGCGTATTTGTATGTGCGTGATTGACGTTTACCAATTTTAATGGTATCGTGTGGTAAAAATAAAATATCTGCTTGATGAACCTCATTAGGGACGCTGACATCAAAATGTGAATATTGAATTTTTTTAGGTGGTGATAGATAAATTTGCCATATTGCCTGTCGTGCTAACCAAGCTGCAGCAACAGAACGTGAGACTTTTGCTGCTTCAGATAATTTAGTAATCGCTGATCTACCTCTCCAATATCCTCTTGGGCTATACTAAATGGATTCCATTATAATAGTTATATAATTAATTACCAGCCCCTAACATTATTTTACCTTTCATGGCAGATTTTACTAGAAAAGTAGCTAATTTATCTCTGACAGATTTATTAGGTATAGAATTTAATGCATGAATCAATTTTACATCTGCGAGATGCCTTTGTTGTAAATCTTTACTTTCATACGCAACGTCATGAACATGACACGCTTTATCAATCTTATTTACTGGATACTCTCCTGATCTTGGTTGATCTTGATTATCAAGTCGGATGTCAAGTCGGGTTCCAGGACCACAATAATTATATCCTGGTAAGTGTTTTTCCCCCGGATATTTAGCCCACGGAGTTCCTGGTAATTTTCCTAATAAAGCGGCTATATCGCCACCTGTCTTTGTTTTAACAAATTTGTATTTCTTGGTACCACATTTTACACATTTACCCGTCAGAGCACGTCGTTTATTTTTTGTTGTTATTGTAGTTAATTCAGTAGTGGGTGTAGGAATTTTACATCGAACACAATATAGACTCATATTATTTATTATATGGATATAATTGACTTTTCGGCGACACGAAAACAGGAACCAGTGAAACATCATCCAGCATTACCAAATTCGATAAGGATGATTATAGTAGGTCCATCTGGATCAGGTAAAACACAATTATTATTAAATTTAATAATGCGATGGTTAAAATGGAGTAAATTGTATTTAGTAGCACCATCTGTAGATGATCAACACTGTTACGAAGTACTTAAAGATTTTAATGAAAATGCAAAATTGCTGAATGAAGACGGTAATGATGTTGTTGACTTTATTACCGATATTGATGAGGCTCCATCTGTAGATGACCTAGATGGATTTATTAATAATTTAGTGGTGTACGATGACGTTATGCTGGACAGACAAACAAATCCAGCTAGAATATTTTCTCGAGGTAGACACAAGAATACAGACGTGATTTATGTTACACAACGATGTACACAAATACCTAAAGTGATCAGAGACAACTGCAATATTTTGGTTGTGTTTAATGGAGTAGATAATTATACTTTACAGAATATTTATTATACTTGGTGTTCAGGGGATATGGATATGATGAAGTTTAAAAACTTCTTTTCAAAAGCACAAGCTGTTCCGTTCGGATTTATTACAATAAATCTACATGATCCAAGATCCAGATATCGCGTAGGTCTAGATAAAATCTTTGGTTAATTACAGCAGCAGGCAGGGTGAACGACAAAAATTGAGTGACCCGGCGAGTAAACTAAACGCATTATAACAGAAAAAACAAAAAAGTCAAAAATAAAATAACAAAAATGAGCTAACCCAAACGATTTATTATTCGTTTTTCAAACTATACGGTAATAATAAAAGTTAGGAGGTTCGGTTTAGCGTTATTGACCTTATTTTTCAGCCTCTGTAGGAACCTTTATTTTATGAAAAACTTGCTCGAAACCAATTTGTAGGGTTCACCCTGCCTGCTGCTGAGGTGATGTGTGTATTTGTCTGTCTGGCGTATTGTCTGGTGTATCTTCTTGTTATGACGTCAAGGGTTGTTTTGGTGACCTCTTTTGTTGTTGTCGATGATCGAAATGTTCCTATGTAGGTATCACTGGCGAGTTCTTGAATTGTTACTGCTGTATTGCCTTGAGTAGTTGTTTCTTTATCTTGACTCGGGGGGGGGGGTGTCTTTCGCATCCTGGTTATAAGTCTGTTATGTTTTTTGCGTCCATTCTGTTCGTGTTGAGTAGTTTAATTTTGTTCATGGTTTCTTGTTCCATGTTTAAGTACTTTACCTGTTTTGTTTTGCCCTGTTTTGTTTATTGTGGTTCGAAATGAGGTATATATATATGTATATATAAGCACCTAGGTATTTGTATTAAATAAAGGATTATTTATTGGCTAATGGGTGTTGTTTGTGTAAGGTTTATTTGTTAATACGTATATTAGTGTATATTGGACTGCAGTGTCTAAATTTTAATTAGGTCAGCAGTTGAAATGTTAGGGTCTCTTTGGACGGGTTATGCTGTGTATGCAAGATCAAATTCGTTTGGTAGTTGAATTAGTGGGATATAATAGCTTGTTGCTTGAAATATTCTGTATTGGGGCCTATTGTAGTTGTAAGGCCTCTTCTGATTGGTTGTTGGATTCTAAACCGTGTTGAAATATGATGAATTGTGTTACTTACAGTTGTTTTATCGATAAACAATAATGTAGTATGATGGATTAGGTTGAAGTTGTTTTATTAGTATACAATAATGTATTATATACGATGTAAACAGTTGTTCTATGTTGTACGAGATTATGTGCTTAGATTTGCGTGTTTTGGATAATGTTGTTAAGGTATTGCTATTAGTACTGTTATTTGGTGAATTCTGTAATAATATGGTAATATAGGGTTTTGTTAATATAGTAAGTAGAATAAAGTTTTCCTGTAGAATTAAGCTTGTTGTTAGAATATAAGTATTCTCCTTACCTTGGTGTAAACGAACGTGACGCATAGTAGGGCTTAATTAGGCAGTGTGAATCAGCGGTCAGTGGTCAGTCAGATTTCCTTTGTCACTTGTTCTGGAGGCAAGACTCCCCGCTGGCGTAGCAGTAGGCTTGTCTTAGAAGTCGGTTGTTAATTTCTTAATTTCAGCTGGAAATTTCTCCTGAATCTTGTAAATCGTCTGTTGTTTTATTTCTGTAGCCTGGTGAAGGAATAATTGTGAATTTAGTTCTATTTCAGGTAGTTTCCCTGCAGCTGCGTGGACCACGTCTGTTAGTGTTGCGAGTCGGAGAGAGAGAGAGTGTGTGTCTCTGTGTAAAAAAAAAAAAGGCGCCAATGATCAACGATCAAAGGATTTAAGTCGCCTATGCATGCTAAGTGCTTTCACGACTGGTTAATACCCGAAGGTCGGGTTCCTTAATTGGTCGGGTCTGATAGAATGGTGCATTCACAGCTCCGTGTTTATGTGCGATGCCGCACTTTTCCTTTATGTCTGGCAGCGACAAAGGAGGGAAGGACCCCCGAAGAGGGGCGCCAAAAGACACGGGAGGAGACTCGCCCAACGCCAGGACGTACATTTTGATCAAGTTATCTCCAGTAGTACTAGTGGACAGCCCTATCTCCAATGACGTGTAAGCCACCTGTGTAATTGGCCTAATGCAATTAAGTTTATAATTTGGTAATTTAAATGAATAGGAAGGTTGGAATTTTGTGTACAAAATGTACTTTTGTATTGCCGAAAGAGTATCAATCAGCTGGGTGTCAGCCATCCCAACAGCCATTAGGAACACGCAGATTTTACGTTGGTCGTTAATTTTGATGGAGGAACCAAAGGATCGAGTTTGTTTTGTGTATAGAGCTGTTATCGAAAGTGGTCTTCGATAGCCAAAGGAAAACTCTCATTGAAAAAAATAAAGGGGGGGGGGAATTCCTCTCTTCTACCCTTGCTTGTCCGCCACGGTATCGGGGCCTTAGTGGGAAATCTTTTGTCAACACTAGATTGTTGACATCAGGAACCCAACCAGGTGTTTGCTAGTAGGTTTTCCCTAGCACGTGTTTTGCGCCCCTTGTATCCGTTTAGCTTGATTGTCCGTGTGGGTGTAGAAAGAGGGAATTTTGGTGTAGCAGGTAGAGCTTCCTGAACTACTCCATGGAATGGGTTTTCCTTTAAGTTTGTGGAGTAGCGGTAGAGCTTCCCGGTCTACTCCTAGGCTTAGCCCGTTCGAGTTGGATAGATAATAGCATCTTCTTACAAGGTGGAATTGTCCCTCGAATTGGTTAGCTTTTGTTTGTCCGTCCAGAAAAAAATGTGGAGTAGCAGGTAGAGCTTCCCGGTCTACTCCATGGCCTAGTCCGTTCGAGTTGAATAGACAATAGCACCTTCCTACGAGATGGAATTGTCCCTCTAATTGGTTAGGCCCCTTTTTGTCCGTCCAAAAAGAAAAAAAAAAAAAAATTTCCCATCTTCTACCCCTGCTTCTCCACCACGGTATCGGGGCCTTAGTGGGAAACCTTTTGTCAACATTGGCTTGTTGACATCAGGATCCCACCCAGGTGTTTGCTAGTATGTTTTCCCTAGCACTTGTTTTGCTCCCCTTGTATCCGTTTGCCTTGATTGTCCGGGTGGGTGCAGAGAGAGGAAATTTTGGAGTAACAGGTAGAGCTTTCTGGATTACTCCATGGGATGGGTATTTCTTTCCGTTTGTGGAGTAGCTGGTAGAGCTTCCCGGTCTACTCCATGGCTTAGTCCGATTTAGTTTGATGAACAATAGCACCTTCTTACGAGGTGGAATCTCCAATTGGTGAACATTTATTTGTCCGTCCGAAAAAAGCGGGGTCATCACTTGGACCGTGATCTTATGTCCGTTGTGCGGTGAAAAAAGCATTCCAACCGTTTTTTCACTGGAAATTTTGAAGCCCCAGTTGTCTGCCCATAGTGAGATTGAGTCGAGGTTCTTTTGTAGTAGATTGATGTATGTGTGGTTGTTGGGATCTCCAGCTTTCCAAATTCCGCTATCGTCGGCAAACTGGGATAACTGACTGAGGTTGACTCGCAGCTTTGTATCTTGGATTTTCAACCGAAGCTCTCGGATTTTGGTCAAAGCCACGGACTGGGTACGTAAACATCTACGCATTGTGCTTCGCATCTCGGATTTTTGCCTGTATCATGCATAGGTTTGTACGCATCGGATTTTAGAGCGAAGCTGGATGTAAAGTTTTTACGCATCCATCGTTTCATGCATACGAGCACGAATTGCATGTTTTTTTATG
The DNA here is from genome assembly GCA_016617855.1 of Megalonaias nervosa. Lineage (NCBI taxonomy): Eukaryota > Metazoa > Mollusca > Bivalvia > Unionida > Unionidae > Megalonaias > Megalonaias nervosa. The sequence goes on from JAECUM010043184.1 coordinate 27,660, forward strand.
GTTATTTATGAAATTACAAATAAATAATGCATATTGCAGTGGAATGGGATCATTTTGATGGATATTTATCAAATTAATACGTACATGGCAACATTTCAATGGAATGGGATCATTTTGAATGTAATAGAGTTAAGATGGATGCGTACATTTTTACTCATTGATTTGTGGATGTATAATAACACAAGTTGCACGATTTTTGATTGATATTTATCCTATATACAAAGGAATAATACGTACATGCCAGGATTACAATGGAATGGGATAATTTTGAATATAATAGAGTGAAGTTGGAAGCGTACCAAAGATTGGGTCTGTAAACATATACGCAATGGGCTTCGCATCTCGGATTTTGACCTCGGATTTTAGAACGAAGCTGGATGTGCAAGTTTTTGCGCATTGGCTCTTTCATGCATAAGAACACACTAATTGCATGTTTTTTGATAGTTATTTATGAAAATTAACAAGTAAATAGTATGTACATGAAAGTATTTCAATGGAATGGGATCATTTTAAATATATTGATGGATGCGTACATTTTTACGCACTGATTTGTTGATGCATAATAACACAAGTTGCACGATCGTTACAATGGAAATTATATATATGCTTGTCTGCCCTGTCCCATGGTTGTCGGCGTCATCGTCGCGTAGAGGTGTAACAACCACATTTTGTAAGAACAAAGTGTGGTTGGCTAACAGGACAGCCACTATTCCGCCACGTATCCTGGCATTTTTCCATATCTGATTTTTTCCGTCTTCTCCTCTATTCTTGGTAAAATTGTATCAGTTTTATTTTATTTTTGAGAGTTGTTTCATATCAATTTTGTGTGGGTTGAAATAAAAGAGAATTTTCCCAACACTCTCGTGTCGTGTAAGATCCGTCTTTTTTTCCAAGGTCTTCTTCCGTCTCGGGGGAGTTGGGGGGGGGTCCTCTCCCATGGCTGTCGGCGTCATCGTCGCGGAGAGGTGTAACAGCCACATTTTGTATGAACAAAGTGTGGTTGGCTAACAGGACAGCCACTGTTTTTCCGCCATGTCTCCTGGCAAATTGTCTTCTTCCGATCCGGTCCATTTTACCTAAATGTAAAGAGTGGTAATTGAACTTGGTTTCAAAATAGATTTGAGTTCTTGATAGAAGCGATTGCGTGCTTGAATGCACGTATTTCTTCCTTGCGTCTTTTTTCTCATCAAAAGGTCTTTTCCAGGGTCTTCTTCCGTCTGGGCAGGGGGGGCCTCTCCCAGAAAAACTGGTGAGAAAGTTGGACTTAGTTTTTTATCAATCAATGTATGAAACTGGTGAGAAAGTTGGACTTCGTTTTTTGTTAATCAATGTATGAAACTGGTGAGAAAGTGTTTTTTGTCAGTCACTGTAAGAAATCTATTAAAAAGTTGGACATAGTTTTTAGACACTCAGTATCAGGAAATTCTTACAAAAATTACTAAGTCCAACTTAATGTACGATTTACCTCCCTTGATACATGTCTGATAAATGACTAAATCCAAAATTTATTACAAAAATAACAAAGTCCAACTTTCTGATATAATAGTGTGTGTGTGCATGTGTATGTGTCTGTATGTGCATATGTTTGCATATATATCTGTACTTATATCTGTATATTGATGTATGTAAGTATGAGCATAAGTCGATCTGTTGTATTAACAAGAAAGATAATAACTGACTAAATCCAGACTTAAAACCGTTCTCAGAGATTAGTCTCCCTTGATATGTGTCACCAAAATGACAGTCCAGCTTTATGTCATGAAGTCCAACTACGTTACAAAAATTAAGTCCTACTGTCTGAAATAATAATGGGTGTGTGTCTTTACTTACTTACATGTATGTATGTATGTATGTATGTATGTATGTATGTATGTATGTATGTATCTTCCGCATGTATAAGTCTGTCTGTTGGTTTTTTTTCCCATCAATGTATGAAACTGGTAAGAAAGTTGGACTTTTTTTTTCCAAGAAGTGTTGGACTTAGTTTTTTCGCACTCATTGTCAGGAACTGCACATAGTAATTTTTGCACTTTTCCTTTTTTTTTTTTTGGATAGCTCTCCGCATCAAAATACCTTCAACCATTCTCAAGATATAAGTATTCCAACATAGGTACCAATTCCTGCCAAAACGAAAAAAATCCCATTTGTCTGGCATTTCATCCCACCCCACCCCCCATTTCGGCGTGATTCCTTTATCTTTGCCATCGGTCAAGCTATCTTCACCAGCACAGAAC
>JAECUM010043185.1:0-16891 GCA_016617855.1 Megalonaias nervosa
ATATTATGAGCGATCGTACCCTGTAACTGCGGATGTCTATGGAATATTTCCGCTGAATAATAAACCTGATGTTGGGGATCTCAAACCGATGAGGTTGTCAAGGATAAACTGCGTAGCTGAGCGACTTACAGAACACTTTACAAGCGCGATACGTGGTAATGGTTTAACGGATTTAAGACGTAAAAAACATAAATGCATGGGCAGAGTCAGTTAAAGATACCGGAGCGTCTATCAAAGATGTTGCTGAGCTAGAAAACAAATTAAAATTTCCAATAGCAGTAAAAACATTAACCGGAGAGATTTTGTACAAACCGAAATATATAAAAAATGGAGCTCCGATAGATATTATTGATCATAACGCGCACGCATGGACTGCTGCAGTAACAATATTTCCACGTGATAGAAAGGTTAAATTTTATGACGGTGATATCTTTGATTTTATCAAGAATATTAGTAAAACCGATCCTGTTTCTGTTTGGTTATTTCAGAGTTCGGAATATGATCATTACGATCAATTTGTACGACCTAACGGTGATATTTATCGTACAGAATATCTCCATGAGGAAATGGAACATCTTGCACTGAAATATACCTCTGATGATGTCATAGTTAGACAATTACTGAATAACTGTTTTACTGTTCCGTCAGTCGCTGTTCATTTCGCTCAGGAGAAAAATTCATGGAAAACGACACGATCGGAATTTCTCGAAGATGTCAAGAAAAGTTGTATAGAATATGGGCACGGTGGATTATGGAACACCCAATACGATTATAGTGATGTTATCTCGGTTGATATGGTAGCATGTTATCCTGGGAGTTTTCTTGGATATGGAGCATGTTCTAAATACTTTAAGAGATTCGGACATCCTACACATGACATGACCAGGGTTGCAATAAATGGACCCTTACCAGATTTTGACTTAACAGGATTTGCTCACGTAGAATCATTCGAGTTTAGAGAAGATCTCCATGCGATTACTTATATTTGGTTCGGAAAACATTTTTCAGAGCGATGTTGGGTTCCGATAGTATTATTGCGATATATGCTTGATGCTGGATTTTTAATATCGTTGAGAGTAACTGAAGCGATTATATCGTATAGTTCACAGAAGCAAGTTTGGTTACCAGAACCGGACAGATTTAATATCGATGATGCCAGGAATGAACATGATGAAAACCTTGCAAAGATCTTGGTAGAAAAATAATCGGTAAGTTCACTCAAGGAGGATCACATGATCATAAACGAGCGTGTACAAGATTGATTATGGACGATGCTGAACTAGATTTTATAATCGCTGATACAACGGAGAAAAATATATTTATAAACCGATGTAATGCTTATTTATCAGATGGAACAAAACTAGGTACCATTGTGAGCTATCTTGATGGCGACTCACCACAATTTACTCATTTAAGATCTTCGATGTTAGCTTATGTTTCGATAAATCTATTGTCGATGATAAATAGATTTCCTCGTTACGCTGTTAGAGTTGCTACGGATTCATTTTATATACACAAAAAATATATGGATTTATTAAATCTCGGTAATAGTGAATGGGGAGCATGGAGGATAAAACAAGAAAATATACTTAGTTATTCTGAATCTGCCGACGTTGAAATCAAGGAAATATATTACAAAAATAATAATCAAATATCAAAGTCATCTGCACCATCTGTGTACGATCCTGTGCCTAGACATAAGACCGTTTATCTTAATGGGTGTGGTGGTTCAGGTAAAACAACTCGTGCTATTAAATTATTTATGAACAATAACTCAGATATAATTGTTTTGACACCTACACATAAACTTGCTAGAGAAATAAAAGAACGAGGAGTAAAATCATATACATATCATAGTTTCTTTAGATGGTGCGGAGACACGTGGACTCCTGAGCGAATGGGTGAAAAATATATACCCAAGTATATTATATGGGACGAGATATGCACGGTGTCGTTAGAAACACTAAAAACATTTCTTGATTGGTTGTTATTGAAGAATACTGCTGTGATTATGTGTGGCGATCATGGTCAACCACCACCCTTTGTTGGACAGTCTCCACATGAATGGTTGAAAACATCTGTAGAGTATTACGAAGAAATAAATGATGACCATAGAGCTATTGATGAACCGCTGAAAGAGCTTGAAAGATTAATCAGACTACAGCCAGATTAAATACAATGCGAGATTCTGCGTAAAGTAATTGCAGAAACTCCTATGAATGAATTTTGGACTTTATGGAGGCCTGCTGATTTGATAGTCGCAAGCAGAAAGATAGTTCGTGATGAACTGCAAAAGAAATTATTTACGTTACATAAAGAAAAGTTTCCAACGTTACCTGTACCTTTGTGTTATCGCCCAGCAGATACTCGACGACAAAATATAGAAGTTGAAATTCCAGGTGGAGACACTGAAAATGTCCGAGTGCAAAATCTTGTACTGAATGATATTGTTTTAGTCGCTGTTGACGTTGTTGAGAACGCGTTAAACATGGATAAATCGCCATGGACGTTAGGATACGCTATAACGATTCACTCGTCGCAGGGATTAACCATCACTGATACTAGTATTTAGATCGTCGATGATCGTATTGAGTGGTCAAATTTAGTTTATCTCGCAGTGTCTCGTGTCAGAAGAATAACTCAACTACATAGGGTTGTTATAGATTACGTGATAACTGAGGAAATTACTAATGACGCTGCTGTAATAAGGAAAAAATTAGCGGGTTATAAACAGTGTGACAAAAAAAATAAGCGTGACTTTGGTATTGATACTGAATTTATTATAACACTAAAACAACTACAGAATAATCATTGTGCAAGCTGTAACACTATAATGTTATGGCAATATTCAAATAATAATCCAAGACAATTTACCGTAGACAGAACTAATAGTGATCTTGGTCATACACGTGAAAATGTGGTGCTGACCTGTCTTGAGTGTAATCGACGCAGAGGTGCTAGTTTACATAAGTGAACTTGGTGGTAATTGTGTATCTGTAGGAATTACTTGTAATTGTTCACGTACAAATCCACGTTGAGGGGCAGTAGAATCTAGTCTGTAGATTGCAGGTCTACCAGTGGATCTTACCACGCTAGAAATTTTATGTTTAGTCACGCTCCAAATAGGATCGGTTGCTCTTTTTTTACCACCTTCAAGTTCGCCAGGTTCATATAAATATCTTACAGTTACATTACCTAATACTGGTTGAGAGAAAGATTCACGTCGTTGTATTGGTATATATTTTTTTTTTTTGATCGCATTAGAAGGTTTCATGGAAGTTGCACGAGTAATTTCATTATTCAACGCAGCTATCACACTCGGTAATCTTTCAACCCATTCACGAGATCTATCCTTAAAGTCAGCGGATATTTCCCTTGCATATTGGTATCCAAATAACCGCTCAGCAAGTGTTCTATTAAATAGTTCAACGATTGCCTGATCACGATGAATTTCAGTATGTCCTCGTCTGATTTTAACGTTGTACTTGTTCATCAACGATGATACTGCTCCAAGAAATTCTTTACCAGGATCAACTTGTAATAACCGTGGCCATCGTAGACCACCACGTTGATAAATGCGCTTAAACGCAGATGCAACTTCAGATGCTGTCTTTGTTGATAATGGCTCCGCTTCTTTGTATCTACTCGCAACATCAACGACAGTTAACGCGTATCTATACGTGTATTGACGTCTACGTGTTTTAATGGTATCGTGTGGTAAAAACAGTATATCCGCTCGATGAACTTCATTAGGAACGCTAACATCAAAATGCGCATACTGAATTCTTTTAGGTGGACTTAGGAAGATTTGCCATATTGCCTGTCGTGCTAACCATGATGCAGCAACATCACGTGAAACTTTTGCTGCTTCGGCGAGTTTACTAATCGCTGCTTTACCTCTCCAATACCCTCTCGGGGAATAATACAGAGATTCCATTATGATAGTTATATAATCTAATTGCCAGCCCCTAGCACTGGTTTACCTTTCATAGCAGATTTTATTAGAAAACTAGATAATTTATCTCTGAGAGATTTATTAGGTATAGAATTTAATGCGTGAATCAATTTCACATCTGCGAGATGTCGTTGTTGCAAATCCTTACTTTTATACGCGACATCATGAACGTGATACGCTTGATCAAATGCGTTTATTGGATACTCTCCTGGTTTTGGTTGATCTCGTTCGCCAAGTCGGATATCAAGTCGAGTTCCTGGACCACAATAATTATATCCGGGTAAATGTTTCTCACCAGGGTATTTAGCCCATGGAGTTCCTGGTAATTTTCCTAATAAAGCAGCGATATCACCAGCTGTCTTTGTTGCAAGAGGAATAAATTTATATTTCTTGGTGCCACATTTCACACATTTACCTGTAAGTGCGCGTCTTTTATTTTTTGTTGTTATTGTCGTTAATTCAGTAGTAGGTGTAGGTGCTCTGCATCGAACACAATATAGACTCATATTATTTATTATATGGATATAATTGACTTTTCAGCGACAAGAAAACAAGAACCAGCAAAGCACCATCCAGCGCTTCCGAATTCCATTAGAATGATTATAATAGGCCCATCTGGAAGTGGAAAGACGCAATTATTGCTCAATCTAATAATGAGATGGCTAAAGTGGAACAAACTGTATTTAGTAGCACCATCTGTAAATGATCAGAGGTGTTATGAAGTACTTAAGGATTTTAATGAAAATGCAAAACTACTGGACGAAGACGGAAATGATATTATTGATTTTATAACCGATATTGATGAAGCTCCATCTGTAGATGACCAAGATGGATTCATTAATAATCTCGTAGTATACGATGATGTGATGCTGGACAAGCAATCCAATCCAGCTAGAATATTTTCTCGAGGTAGACATAAAAACACGGACGTGATTTATGTTACCCAGCGATATACAGAAATTCCAAAAGTAATCAGAGACAACTGCAATATTTTAGTTGTGTTTAATGGAGTAGATAATTATACTCTACAGAATATTTATTATACCTGGTGTTCAGGAGATATGGACATGATCAAATTTAAAAACTTCTTTTCAAAAGCACAAGCTGTTCCGTTTGGATTTATAACAATAAATATACATGACCCAAGATCCAGATATCGAATAGGTCTTGATAAAACATTTGGTTAATTACAGCAGCAGGAAGGGTGAACGACAAAAATTGAGTGACTCGCGAGTAAACGAATCGCATAAAAATCTGAAAAAAATACGTCAACAAAAAGTAACGGAAATGAGCTAACCTAAACTGTATGGAAATAATAAAAGTTATAGGCTTCGGTTTATGTTATTGACCTTTTTTTTTTCAGCCCCTGTAGGAACCTTTATTTTTTATAAATAAAGTCTCTGCAAAGTTGTAGGGTTCACCCTTCCTGCTGCTTCCCAGCTTAAAAATATACAATTCGATGTCATTACCTGTATCGAAGTGTATATTGGATATAGTAATCATTTTGAGAAAGTTGACCACTGATTTTGTAATTGAGAGCATTACATTCGTTGCGGAGAGATTCCCGGGTTGTTTATTATCCAAATCTTACATTCCCGAAGGGAAATAACCAATTCATTGCTCTTCTTGCAAGCGAATATTTGTCAGTTTTACTTGTCATGAAGAACATTGCATGAAAACTGTTCAACAGGAAATAAATGCTTGTGCATTATTGAGATTCTGCTCCATATGTAAGGAACTCATTCGAATAAATACTTCCAAAGCACATGTTGGACCAGTAAAGAAAAGACGCCGTTGCTATGACGAAATCGTGCAGTTTAAACATCGGTGCAACATCCAAAGATACGATAATAGACAGGAAGAAGAGTTTAAGAAAAAGAAGAAAGAGACTCAAGTGGACTTCATCATTTCGCTTATTTCGAATGCACGTAAGAGACCGGCTTTTACGTCCCTAATTTATGCGTCGTTCTTCGGGCTTGAGAGAGGTGCATACAAGAACATATCTTTATTCATTGTCACCATTGCATCCAGATCCAGCAATATATGAATCAATGTGTTGACAACCCCTAACTCTTCACAATGTTTTCACAGTTAATGTTAGACTCTAATAGAGAACATCGAAACTTCCAGGGTCTGTCATCAATGTTACGTGGATTACTCACAACTTATTGAGATACGAAGGACAATTTCTACTGAAATATTATTGCGAAGAAGGAACCCAATACCCCTCAGTCAAAGTGAACATAGCAGAACGCATCTAAATGAAAGTGGGACAAATACAGTTTAAAGATTTTGTGAGTTGTTTAGATATCCAGTTGAGTCGAATGCATAAAACGTTTGGAATTACAGGATATACCAAGAGTTATTTCCTTAACTTAATCCCTAAGATGCATTAGATTTGCTAAACTTAATAATCATTAATGTCTTCAGATTTCTTGTTTTATTCACCTGATGCAAAATATGACTGTGATCTGTAACTGTGCGTATCTGTGCTTCTTTAAGCAATAAGTAAAAAAGTATTAAGAATGCTTTCATGTGGCTCCTGAGAATCAAGTTCGACACTCAGATAGCTACTGTAGTTAAATCTTCTGAACAATCATGTATAAATGTTTGTTTATGGTGACATGGATTAATCAACTGTACGCTTATTGGCTTATGATGTAATCCTTCTGACACGGAATGTTTTACAGGATTTAAATTTTCTTCACATATTCCAAATTGCATGTTTGTTTGGTTCACTGATATTTATTTTGCGGAACGTTTGGTAAAGGTGATTGTGTTCTAGAAGCAGGGCATGATCGGGAGAGGTTTTTTTTTATAACCATTTTATCATAGTATTCAGGGTGCCCCCGTATATAGTATTGATATTGTATAGACATGGTAGTGAGTTAGAAATACGATAAAGAATGTGTATATAACAACAAGAGTCAATCCACGGGACTGGTGCATTACTGGGAAGGAAGAATGTCCAGGAATTTAAAAGAATCCCATTATTTTGCCTAACTGATATATGTAGAAGCCATCCCTGATATTATTTAACAATAGCAAAATTTTCAAATCCGCTGCAGTGGCATCAGTTTCAGTTTTGACGAAGTAGACAGGAAAAGAAACCTATCGATGAAAGCCGCATGTCAATATGAACATCCATGCAGACAGCCGAATTGTTAGGACTGCCACTGTAGCAGCAAACATCGATGTATCTGCATTTACACCCATCTATGTATCATAAAACGTCTATTGGCGAAAACCCTATGTTGATATAGCCATCCATTTAGGAGAAGTAGAGATAATGATTTGTTTAATATGGTGGCCTTACTGAATGTCAATTTGCATCGTTCTCGTTCAAGACAAAGTAAACATCAGAAGAACTCTTCTGACCAATAGCTCATGCCAAGGTGACCTTCCATTGAAGACTAGCATTAATAAGAATTTCCAAAAGGCTGTTATGGTGGTCTGTTTAGCATCAGTGTCATTTACGATTAGCCATACATCACACGAAGTCTTTCAGTTGAAACCCAATGCTGATTTGACCATTAACACGGTCACTTTGGTGGCTTGCGTGAAAGAATTTGCATTAGACACCACAAGACCTTTGTAAATTAAAGCATTCTTATGTTGATACGACCATAAATTTAGCACGAGTGATTACTGTAACAGCCATACTTGAACTTCTACCGGCACTATTTTCATAGGACTTTTAGTTCATGATACATATTTTACGATGGTTGTTATGATGGCTATAACGGAACTCAAATCAGCAAAGACCAACTAGACACAACGATACCAGAAGCCTCTAAGTCCAAACTTCTTGCTGATATGACTGTTACATGTCTAGACTCTTACAAAACGTAACAGAAAAGAGTGAAGACAACAAGCTTTGAAAACTTAACAAAGAATTTATTTCCCTATAAAACCTAGGTATAAATAAAAAAAAGAACTTACAGTTTTACGAATCAAATCCAAAATTAATCCAAGAATTAAAAACTAGAAGTCCTATTATTAAATAGTCCTGAATGAATCTGAGTTCAAGTCCCGATAAAATCTAATATGGAAGGCGATGACGTCTGTTGTAACCTTCTAAGTGCTGAAGTGTCAACAGTTCTTTGTTGAATCACAGAAAATATTATTCCAGTTTTGAATTCTGTATACATTTCAATGAATGTCTTGTCCAAGAATTTTATAGCAGCACTTGTAGTTCGAGAGAAAATAAGCACTTTAAACTTAATAAAATAACAATTCAACTTAAACGGGTCACAACATATGTTTGGAACCCGACTGAATTATCTTCTAGCATGACAACAGTTATACACTAATTTAAGACGCAAAACAGATTCCCGGATAAGGGTCACCCTTCTAAATGTTTGTAATAATAATTACATGTTTCCTATCACGTACTCCAGGTATGGCCTTGACTCAACTTAACAATTCTTACCATGAGAAAGAATTAAAAAAATAATTAAAACTGTTGTTTACCACAACTGTCTCTGGTTCTGAATCAAGGTTAGAAACTGGATACAGTGTTTATATTAATGGTTGCTTATCAGCAAAATAAAAAGGTCAGGTAAAAAGAACTGAAGTGAACTTCTGGACAATGTCAAATCCAGTAAACACAGTTGCATTACAATAGCATGTAACTGAATATAAAAAAGTTAAAACTAACAAATAAATAATTACATTACATATACATAACATGGTCATTTAGTCAGGAGAAGACATTATACGATTTTAATGATGGCAATTGCGGTGGTCATTTGAGACATTCATGTGGTACCATGTTCTTCTAGACATTACTTGTATACAATGTCTTCTGGTGCACATTTCATGTCAAAATTACTATATTCAAGAGAAGTAGTCATACCAACATTTTCCAAATGGTCACTGTATTGACCATTTCGGATGTGTGAGAAACATCATCTTCATATAGGACCAGCTAGACCATGGGTTGAATGTGTGTGCAAAGGCCCATTGCATTCCTCCAAATAGTTTAAGAGCAGACGTGATAACAAGGATGTGCTAACATACAAATTGATGGACAACAGATAATCTCCATTTCCTCTTCCGGTCTATGTTCAGAGAGCTCTTAACACGTTTTAATAGTGCCTAGAAATTGCAAACCACCCCACCCCACTCGTTCATATAATATAATGGTAACTAAGCATGTCTAATCCAGACTTTAGCAGTATATCTTAATTATCATGTGATCCACCGATATGTCTCCAATGTACATTATATGAAATATTTTATTCTCTATATAAAACTTTTATTTATATGGTGCTTTTTAGGGAATTCTAACTGTCTGGTTTGCAATCACCTATATATGATATTTTGTGATATATATTGATGGGACCAGCTGGAGCTGGGTAATTGTATTCTTGTTCTGAAGGTGATGTATCCATTTTTCGAATGATCATTCATGTGTCACATAGTATGGACTGATAATGGAAGTGACTGAGTTACATATAATACATGCTACCGATAGAATCCATCATGTCATGCCGATCACATGACTATGTCAGTGTAAGGCCAAAAACAATGGACATGCATCGGAAGCCTGGCTAAACAGGAACGAAAGATAACTGAAGTGAATGAGCAATTATCCCGGACTATCTTGATCACACCCCATAGGAAATATTAAAACATGTGTCATTTGAATGATGGGTTTTGATATTTGGTGACAGGTGTTTGTTTAGCTGATTAATTTTTACTCGATATTAGGAAACAATAAAGTGTAACAGTGGGTTCTAAAGAGTCACAAGGCTACATTAAATGTCCCTGATGAGAACATATAACACATTATACAGAGAAATATATCAAACAAATTAATTTATTGTTCTTCTTCAATGAAAAGCCTATAATTGATAAGACCAGTCCCTACTTAGACAAATTGTACCAACGTTTAATGCGAAGAAAGAAATAACCTGCCATAAGCCCGTACCCAACTTTTCAAGCAATTAATGCGGCTGGTTACTGACAGTATCAAATGCAAAAACATGATTAGGATCATTACGGACTGTCAACCTCATTTTCAGGGCAAGGGAAAAGAACTGGATTTGTTTCAAAACAACTTCCGAACCATAATACATTGAACAAGATTCCGCCAATTATCCGTAGAATAGCAAGCCCCATAAATAGATTCAGGTTCATATGGACTTCCAGAAATCTAAGATAAAGCTATTTATTTCTTTCAACTGCCTAGCGTTGAAACCATCTCTGATATTATTCGGTGATAATATTTTTAAATTAACTAGTGTGGTGCATAACATACTAGATGTCAGTTTGGTACCATTTTCATTAAGGTCAAAGTAGACATCATTGGAAATCTTGTGGAAAATGCACATGTCATAATATTCATCCATTCATTGGGGGTTGCGCCAGTATGATTTTAAAGACAGTCACCGTTGCAGTCATAATTGGCGTATGGCTGGCATACTTGTCATCAAGGACCTAGTGAAAACTCCATGTTGTAATCATCATCCATTCAGGAGGATTAGGGAAAACAATATCTTTAAGACAGTCATCATATCAGCCATATTGGATGTATTACTGGCACCATTTTGATTTATTTCCACCAAGACACCACAAGAAGTCCGGTGCAAACTCCATGTTGATATGACAATATATTCAGGAGAATTAACAATAACAAGAGTTTCATGATGGCACTGCTATGACCGCATTCGCGGTACTATTTTCATTTCGGACCAACTAGATATCATCTGAAGTATCAGAGTGAAAACCGAATGTTGATATGATCATCCATTCAGGAGTAGTGATAGCAAGAACTTCAAGATGGTCGCTGTGGTGGTCATATTGGATGCCTGAGCAGTGCTATTTTGTAGACAATGGGATGAATGTGTGTCTAAATGTTCATGCCAATTATCCAAGCTGTTTAGGAGGAGTAGCGATAAAAACCTTGTGCAACACACACAAACGACCTACAACAGAAGACGGCCAACACACCATCCATAAGCTATTCTGGTATATGACCAGTAGAACTTAAGAGACTAAATGCATGTATCAGTTAGTTTAAAAACAAATTTAATTATACTGAGTTAAAAGAAAACAAAATATCCCACTGAAAGTACCCATTCCCTGGTCGACCTTAGAATTCCAAGATCATACCTGCAATTTAATTAAAAGTTATGCAAACTTAGTTGTGAAACGGGTATTAAATCTAAATACTAATATATCTACTGCATAATAAATAGACTACAATTCTGAACATCGGTTTGGTTTTGGTTCATCTAAGTGTAATTGTTTTTTGTGCATACAATTATCCCACTTTTATTGAGCTTTTATTTAATTAGACATAAGCCGAACACATCATATATATTAATAATGCCTTGTAGTTCCCACCAAATTGCTATGCCACGTGTTTGCCAGGGATACAAAATCTTGATAAACCATACCTTTTGTACATGATTTCATCGTATGAGTTCCTTCACTGTTACCTGATTAAATCATAAATAAACCATAGCTTTCCCTGCATGACTTCAGCATATGAGTTGGTACATTCTGTAGTTTCATGACCTTATAACATATGTTCATAATATGCTTAAATAGTGCATAGTCCATGTATTTTGCAAGCATCAGTCTAACTACATAAATGCTAGTCTAACAAGTAATTCGCCGCATTTTTGCATGACATGACCGGTGTCAAATATCAGATAAAAGCAATTGGGGATGGGGCGCAGAATAATTCATTGGTCGTGGTTGAGTTCAGTCTGTGCTCAGATCCATAAGCTGCTGCTTGCTTTAGTAAAGAATTAAGTGTAGACTGTATTAACTCGAAGAAGCATTCAGGTGAATACATTTGTTGGAATGCCATTTTCTTCAGGGCATAACATTTTGGAGAGAATAAAGATTAACAAATTAAGGCTTGTAGGTATATATATTTCTATATTCATTTAGCTCAGTATCGCGAATGATATCCCTAATTGTATTTTCTCTAGATTTGGAGAGAATAAAGACTAGTTCAGGATTGCGAATGATATCCATCATTTTATTTTCCCTAAATATGTGGTAAAATTAGATAATTCGTTTCTCGACTGAATGATTTCATCACTAAAAATAGAGCAGCAACACTCAATCGACACATACTGTAAAGGTAGGTTTACACGTGAACTGCAATATTGGTCCAGGGGTTGTGGAAGAGTCCATTTTTGATATAAAAAAGACTGAGGGATTACGAGAGCCGTTGATTGCCTTAATCATGCTAACAGCTTTCCATCATATCGTTTGCTTTTTTAATAAATACACTTTTAAATTATCTACGTCATGCCGTTTTATGATTTGACTTGTCTAATATGTAAAACACCTATTTTTCAATTTATTAAAAAACACTTATATGCGAGCATCACTCCGGTGTGACACAATTTAAATACATGCATTGAGATGCAACGCACACAACGTCAAAATGGGGACAACTCCAGTACGACTAAATGTTGCCGAATATGAAAGGTGATCAAAGTCTATTTCCCTGTTTCGTATGCTCCATGATTTGCACTCCGCTATAAGAAAACAGGTGAATGCCGATTCCATTCTGTCATGTCATCTAAACAATATTTGCCACATATGGATAAGGCAAGATCAAGAAACCGTGCCAATGTTTTCCTTTAATGCTCTGTTTGTTGGTGACTCGATTCAAATCTTAGTATTACCTTCGGTTTTATATATAGCTATCCTTATCTTGTATTCAAGCTTAGCCAGCAATTCGTTCATTTAATTATTTTTCAAAAATTTTTACTAATAGGAGATATTGAAGAACAACGAGAGAGAAAGAAGGGGGAGAGCTGGTTTATCTTAATGCTCTAAGGTTTTATCCGTCCCTAGACGACACAAAGAAACGGTAAAGTCGGCTGCAAATCACAAATATATTTCGCACCTCAGATATCACTAGTGGTTTTGTGTGATCTCTATCCAGCCCACTAGAAGGTGACGTTTATGTTGTCATCACGTGTTGTTTCCGTAAACGTGTCTGACTTAGGACTTTCTAATAAAGTGGTAATTGCGTTAAACGATTTCTTGTTTATTTAGCAGTTCTTGGTTTAAATCTTGATAAAGAATAGCTTTCCGCACATTATTTTCAAGAATTTCGGTCGCTGTTAACTGATTGGATATTGATAAATCATTGCTTTCTGTGCAATAGTTTAGCTCATGAGTTGGTATATTTATTAGTTTCATTACCTATACAATGCATCCAATTACAGTAACTGCTGCATCAGTAAGTCTTTAATTAGTGCAGCGGTATTATCCACAGTGATCGATGAGTATGTATATAGCAACAGAATGATGTCCGGGCATGAAAATCGAGAGGAAACTACAACTTAATTCAGGACGATTACATTTTGATGGATTTTTAGAGTCTTTGTGAGTAATAGTCATCTTTATATGATATAAAACTACACATTCTTATACCGCATGTTCATAATTGGTTTAAACAATTCCTTGTTATGGTATTTTGTATTTATGCAGTAGTTCACCTTATGAATTTATTTCGCTGTTAACTGATCAAATCTTGAACAAACCATAGCTTTCCCTGCATGACTTCAGATTATGAGTTGATATATTCTTTAGTTTCATGACCTTATAACATATGTTCATAATTTGCTTAAATAGTACATATTCAATGTATTTTGCAAGCATCAGTCTAACTAAGCAAATGATAGACCAGCAAGTTGTTCACTCCAATTGTCTTTTGTTTTTCATAACTGATGGCGGATGTCAGGCACGCAAAAGTGGGTTGGAGCAGAACAATATTTTGGTCTAAGCTGAGCTCATACTGTGCAAGGATCCATAAGATGATGATGCTTTTAGTAATTTTGTTTATAAAAGTATTATATATACTCATTTTCACTTTACATAGTTGTGAGTCATTCCAATATAAAATTCCAATCAAAGTGTAAACAAGTTTGTTTCTGGAATATCCTAAACTCAAAAAGCTCTTCGTCTTATTTACAAATTACAATCATGGAAAAAAGTTAGTTATGTAAGCATGTTTACAAATGAGCATTAATATAAATTACAATATACAATGATGGACAAAATGAAAGCACACGATCTATATATACGTAACACTAACCAATTGTCCATACTAGTATGAGCTATATGCTAATCACACACTTAAATACCTGCATTCGCACATTGTAGTGCTAAAAATATGTGAAAAAGCGAATCTACATGCAACTGTTGGTTTGTGTGTGGCTGCCTATTGCGGGAACCTTTATAAACGAATAGTTATGAGTATCGAAGCGCAAAAATCAATTACGTCTTAAATGTAAAGGAAACATATCAACATATTTCAAAGAGAAAAGCGTCGAAGGATAATGAACTTAAATTATCAATTTGTAACTTAGAGAAATAAATTATTTGTTGCTTTTAATAATCGTTTTTGTTTCGTTTGCTTCTGATACATAGTTTGAGACACGGAATCCAAACACCATACTGATTTAATAGAGAAGAGAATGTTCATATGCAGACGTAGGATATCCACGTCTATTTCATCAAGGTGTCTTTGCATGCATACTAAAACCATAGTGTGTTTACACATCTAATAACTGCCGAAGTGTTTTGGGATTTTAGCCGCATGAACATTATGGGAAACGGAATGTAGATATGAGTACTGGATCTGCTGCATTGTCAAAATGATTAATGTTCAAATTGATTCGCAGAGAGATTTAAACATATCCAAACCCACCTTGTTTTATTTATATTTCTGCCCAAACCCTTGCTATTCGGGATCATTACTTAAGCTGGAGAGCTATCGCTGCGATATTGGTGGTCACGACATTTGCAAGAGAAGTCTATACAAGTTATGGATTGCAAATAGATCCGAAGGTGAATAGGATTATGCACCAAGTTGCGATAGGTATACCTTGTGAAAAGGCGCGATTGAACTACCAAATAAAACATTCAATTTTCGTCCCTCCATTGTTGTTTTCAGCAAAGTCGCCAAACAAACAAATTTGTATATGTAACTGTTCACCAGTATGTTTAAGATCAGATTGATAGATTTGAATGCTTGGATGGATATGTACTAAGTATAATGCAAGAGTTTTGTGTATGAGGGCTTATATAATGTATATTAGCATTGCGATCAATATGGCTGTGAAGACTGTTGTAGTTTATAATAACGTACACTCCCCTGAGGCATTATCAATATTTCGTTTTAAAAAAATATGGTAGGTTGTATGTTTGTTTTTTTTTCAGACTGACTCTGTGTTTTAAAGGCAAGGTTATGACTTGTGTTCTTTTGATATATTACTAATATAATTCAAGCTTTCATATAAACCACTACCATTCCTATGTATTTCAGTTTCGGGTATCTTGTCGCTCTCGAGTGTCTACATCCTCTAGACCTTCAAACATATTAAAGATCTTGATAGGTTTGTCATGTCATTTCCGAAGTCTAGTAAATGTATTCGTTCGTTCTTTATTTGAGAATATTTCCGCTGTTACCAACAGCTTTCGTCTCTTCTTAACTGAATTTAATTAGCATTTTGTTTGTAGGTAAAGGGTTCTTAATCACTCTCATACGACTAACGATATTTGTTTCGCTCTCTGTCTGGATGGCAATTCGCAGTAGTTTCGAAGGCTTCCAGACATTGAACTTCGTCTCGCCTAATGCCTTTGGCTTGATTCACGTTGTCGATCTTCTTTTAAAGTTTCCACTTACGGCAGTCGCAAACGTTCCAGATATATCGTGGCTACCATTTCAAACACGAAATTTAATCGGTGCAGAACAATCCATCGTGCCCCTCATGACCACATTTGTGGCACAATTTGTTGTTAATGTAGAGTTTATTTGCATGCAGAATGGTGTTTGCCTGCCGGTTACATGCTATTACGAGAAACGTTTAAATCATGTATCGTCTTGTCATGTTAAAATAATGTAGAAAAAGGGAAACGAAATTGGTTTATGTGCGATATTTGTATTTGTCTGATGTTTTGCTTGATCTTTGTGCAATTACAGGGATGAATCATAGCATGTGCTAGACCTCCTTTCTCTCTTTGAATGTTAGCTGGTCAATCTGGCAGTTTTCCTGGTAAAAGGTTTTGTTTTTGTTTTTAATAATGCACATAATGCACATAATTACGATTCTTTGCTCAAATCCGAGGATCATCACAAAAAAAAAAAAAAAAAAAAAAAAGATAGGGGAGTTATTCAGAAAGATAGGGAAGGACGTTGATAATTGCATTAAATAGAAGAAATTTCAATTTATACAGATACATCCGGAAAATTTAGATGAAACTTTAGGAGCAGCAACAAGTAAAGATGGAACAGTTAAAGAGACTAGAAAAGAAGGAGGTGAGTCAGGAAAAGGAGAATCTGACAACAAAACTGGCCGAGGAAGAGTTGAAAACAACATTTGAGTATATGAATAGAAAACTATTGCAAAGGTTGCATGCCAATTCCTGCACGTTGCAGTGGCTTCGTTCCGCAAGGGAGAGGATTCAGTCTTAAAAGTCGCATCTATTTTTGTGCTTCAACGCAACCAATAGAACCAAATAGTGGTGACTTTAAGAGAATATGATGGACATTGTTTATTGCAATCTGACTTTCCTTATTTTTGTCAATTTTATTAGTTTAAAACACCACACACCACACACGCTCACTGCCAGCCCTAACCGCAACGAACAGCATATTTGTTCTACGTACCTTTGAATATGTTCAGGATTTATTTTTCTGTATAATGTGTTGCATGCTATGTTACCATTACCAGTACTGATCTAAGTTTGGTAAGAGGTGAGAATATATTACCCATGTAAATGATAACAATTCATCTTTTACTCGCTCAAGATTTGTTGGTTTAAACTTTTATTTAGTTTCAAAACTTTTAAAGCTGTTGGAATACCGTGGCTTTAATAGAATGAAAAAGCAGTAGCAAACATTAAATATACCAAACAGTTTTAGTACACAAACAACGAAACATGGGAGAG
>JAECUM010043186.1:0-28018 GCA_016617855.1 Megalonaias nervosa
CACTTGAAATATTTGTCATCAGTTGGAACTTTGCACATATCGGTATATTAATAGAAACGGTAGAAAAAGGTTAAATTACCAAACCTTGTAGGGACATATGTTAATTGTCAATGGAAAGAGGCTAATTCGACACTGTTCTTTTGAATAAAAGGTTATGACCTGAACAATTGGCCGTTAAGTGTCTATTGTGAAATTTAATACGGTATTCTGAAGTGTAACGAGAGATTCAATGATAGTTCATGCAAGGAATTTATGTTGAGCAAATGTGAGTCTTCATTTGTTGTATTTATCAATAGAACAGCTTCTTCGTCGGATATTAAGGATTCCACGTCTAATACAACTGATTCCACTTTTGGCTAATATATGGGTTCAATTTATCTGTTAATAATTTCACAAATTTCAGTCTCTGTATCCTAGTTGACAGCAAAGTAGTTACATTTATTTTG
Source organism: Megalonaias nervosa (assembly GCA_016617855.1). Taxonomy (NCBI): domain Eukaryota; kingdom Metazoa; phylum Mollusca; class Bivalvia; order Unionida; family Unionidae; genus Megalonaias; species Megalonaias nervosa. Next base: position 447 of record JAECUM010043186.1, read on the forward strand.
ATATCCTGTGGCGAATTATTATTTTTTCGAGGGTCCCATCATTTATTACAAGAGAGTTTATTATTTGGATAATAAATACTCAAAATGATCGATGAGCGAGTTGATAGTTCTGACTTTTCCCATTATCCCTACAGGTAAGGATGATGCTGTGTTTCTGTATACTTACTCATTAGCTTAAATATAGACTGATAAATTGGAAGAATTTTTTCGACACTTTTCTTTAGAGTGGTTCTGTATGAAATCCAAGTGTGAACTCGACACTTGAGTGCTCCTGTACGAGGTCACTATGTACAAGAGTGCTACTGTCAGTGCATCGTCTGCTACGATATAAATTATGATTAGTCATAATTTTAAATTAAAGGAGATAGAGCTTGATCTAATGGCATTACCTGACGAATGAGATTTACTTTATTTTCCCACTCCCTCGTATGACGGGAATCATGTTCCCGTGACAGGTACATCGTAATGCACCCATATTGGCATCGAGGTCTCACACCAGTAATATTTTAGTAGTATGATACAACACTTGGTTCACTGTTCAGTTGAGAAGTCTGTTGATCGAACTAGATATAAGTGGTATGCATAATGTTTCACTTGTGATATTTAGGCGTTTATTCTTTAGAACCAGACATTGTACTGATAGTGACCCTTTAATATTTGTGATGGTTTTGAGCATTTTGTTTGTAAACCAAATGTGAATATTTGCAATATTGTGTATGCATTTAATCTATACTCTTCAAGCAGTTTTATTGTCGTTTAGATCTTTAAAACAATAATCGTTGTTTTATAATATATTTTACAATCTATACCATACTGTATTCCATTTAGTCAGACATATAAAAGCCCGTTGATTAATAAGTTGTTTTTTCTGACTTTATGTGAACGAAAAGATATTTTTCGCCCGTTTTCTCGTTGGAAATAGGTAAATTTTAGAATGTCACTGTCCTCGTCACAAAAGCAAAGTTTGTGGGGAATAAGAGCCATTTTGTGTACTATATATCCATAAGCAATTAAGAAATAACATTTACTACCCAGGAACAAAAATTCTGTTAGATAGTGATATAATGTGAACTCTTGGTGTGAAGCTATGTTATTAAGGCAGACCAAGGCATCCCCCGCATATCAGAACGAGGCTCTAAAAATTGACTTGTAACTCTTCACGGCTGATTGATTTGTTTTTGTTTCAAAACATAAGTAAGATATGTATTGCTGAGGAAATAGGAGTTAAGTGATTTGCCCGCGTGGTGGTCACCACAACCTGCACTATTCTGATTGTACCACCAGCGCTCCTTGTTCAAGGCTAGGCTGAAAAAATATTACTCTAACTATCCTGACTGAAAACACACGTGGTTTGCATGCCACTATAATGCACAAATTATTCTGACGTTTCAATATATCTACATTAAAATCCATAGGAAATGAACTAATGATCCCATCGCTGGAAGGACCCTGTCTTTTGATACACAAGTACACATAATGATCGTTTTCAGCACGCGGCTTTTCAGTAGTTTTTTTTAAATGTTCCCATTCGCCACGGAGTTGTGCAAGTAAATATTGGCCAATGGATTACATTTAGTATGGTGCAAATCCTACTTGATATGTCTTCTTCTTCATATAACCCAGTGGGGCATTGGAGTGAGGGGACCTCAGTAATAGTTAATAAATGAACATGTCATTTATATATATATATATATATATATATATATATATATATAGATAGATAGATAGATAGATAGATAGATATTGTCCTGTTCACCTCTCTATTTTGCCTACACTACAATATTAGCTATTGGTTTCCAATTATGTCTCTTTGCAATCTACAATGTTTTTCTTATTTCGCTTACCTCTAATTTTAACTTTCAATATATCTATGTATACTATATCACATACAAACTCCCACGTCCCGTGGATGCAAAATATTATTGGCTAACCGTTACTAAATGATGGTCAGGCCCTACAGAACAACCAGTTACCAAATGATTTTGACCCAGCATTCAGAAGAATATGACCAAAATGCCCAGATTTGTGATTGATTTCCTGGCTCCTACAAAGTTATCTTTTCAACTGTCCCAGATGTTGATACGTTTTACAAATTCATCCTCCCCACTTGCTGCTAAGTTGAAACCTGATAATTGTAACCTTTGATTCTGATAGTAACTGTGAGTATTTTACCATTCGTGCTTTAATATCTAGCACCTTTAAGTTGTATCTTGTTGTGATCAGATTGGGCTGAATTTTATTTCCTTGAAACTGTTGAATTCATGTGATTATTTTCTCTGGAAATATAATAGTACTCTGATAAAATTCTTGGAAAAAGACATTCACTGGAATTTATAACATATTCAAACTTGGAATTATATTTCTGTGATTCACCAAAAGACATTTGGCACATAAGCACTCCATAAGCTATAACAGACACGTCATCGTCATCAGTTTGGGATCTCTTCGGGACTTGTACTGAGTTTTTTTCAGGACTTTATATTATTAGGAGATGTGTCTTTAATTCTTGTATTATTTTGGGATTTAATTCGTAATACCGTTAAGTTCTTTTTTCTTGTTTTCACTTTGTATTCCAGGGAAATAAATTATTTGCTAAATTATGCAATGCCTGTTGTCTCTCATTCTGTTCTGTTAATTACTTTAAGAGCATAGAATCGTAGAAGAGTAAGCTGGTTAAGCAGAGTTTGCAAATTAAATGTACGTGTTGGAGTAGGTTTTGCAGATAATCATCATCATGATCATTGTTCTTTTTAGCCAGTTGAACCAATTTGTATTCTGTAGGCCATCTTATTACGACGTATGCAGTAGGCATAGAACCTCTAAGGTTCAGTGACTGGTTAAAGTGCCTTACTTGTGACCAGATCGTTTCGGGTTCGAATCGTACCAAGACCAAGTCGGGTCTGCCGTTGCGACCCCTCCCCGGGCAATGGTCTAACAACATATGAACAATAGACCCTCTCAATTGTTGATTGGTAACTAACACCCCCCCAACAAAACAAATGGAAGAACCCGACGACCCCAAGAGTACAAGTGACACGTATGTACACGCCAAGGGGACCTGACTCCAGTCTGTATGATAAAGACATCAACATGCCGTCATGGCGTCTGTACACATGGACTTTATAAGACTTCCAGTCTATGATTACCAGCTTGTCTCCGACCACAACGACACCCCTAGGGTCAAGGTCGTCTGTAAATAAAAATGATATAAACATCAATAATGACATGTATATTTATATTAAAATACAATAGAACTTATAGATATCAACATAGATTTCCCCTAACTCATCGACTTGCCAGGGAGATGAAGCGGCGAGTTTAGTCTCATACGTATCACAGTTTCATTCGAATGCGCGGTGATGAGTGAACTACATAAAGAATGGGTGAGAAATATACACCTAGGGAGATGAGATGAGATGAGATATGCACGGTACCAAAGAATACCTTACAAATGTTTCTTGATTGGTTATCGACGAAATCTACAGCGATTATCATGCGCGGTGATGATGATCATCTATCACCCTTTGTCGGAGAATCACCACAAAGTTGGTTGAAATAATCCGTAGATTATTACGAAGAAATGTTATACGACCACAGGACCACTGCTGAATCACTCAAAGAGCTAAAAGTGCTAATATGACTACAACCTGAGACGATTCAATGCAAGATAATGCGCGAGGAAACTCTAGAGACTACGACTGATCATTTCTGGAACGTTTGGCGGCCTAGCGATCTTATAGTCGTATCTAGGAAAATAGTTCATGATTCACTTCAGTGTAAATTATTTTCACTTCATAAGGAGAAATATCCAGATCTACCTGTCCCATTGTGTTATAGCTCAGCAGATACCCGTCGGCAGAATATTGATGTTGAGATTCCTAGCTTGCTAGCGAGTTCATCATTGAGTTGAAACAACCACAAAACAACCAGTGTGCATGCTGTAACACAGTAATGTTGTGCCAGTATTCGTCTAATGACCCGCAACAATTTACCGTGGACAGAATCGGGAAATTGCCAGGGACTCCATGGACTAAATATCCTGGTAAGAAACATATAACGGGATATAATTATTGTGGTCCTGGAACTCGACTTGATATCTGACTCCACGAAAAATATCAACCAAAACCAGTAGAACATCCAATAAATGCCATTGATCAAGCATGCCATACTCGTGACATCGCGTATAAAAATTGATATATACAACAAAGTCATGACGCAGACATCAATTTGATTCGCTCGATGAAGTCTCTCAAATTAAATCTCTCAGAGAATCACTCGCCAATTGGTTGATAAGATAGGGTATGAACAGTAAACTAGCGGTATGAGCCGACAGTTATCGCCGATATCTGAGTGCAGGAGCGATATCACCACCACGTTTCGCTTGCGAAATTGATTAAAATTTGTACCACATTTTACTCACTTGCTTGTAATCGCACGTCGACGATTCTTTGTCGTCGTTGTTGTTAATTTGCTGGTATCATTGAAAGCTTTGCATTGAACGCAGTGTAAATTCATATACTTATTATATTTGTACAATGTGAATGTTATTGACTTTTCTGAAACACAAGAACAAGAGCCAGTCGCACACCATCCGGTATTACTTAACTCTATTATAGGAATTGTCATCGGGCCATCTTGGTCCGGTAAAACGCAGTTGCAACTCAACCTGATAATTAGTGGCACCATCTGTAGATGATCAGCGATGCAATAGTGTTCTTAAGGAATTCAATGAAAGTGCAAAGGACTTTAATGATGATTTTATTAATTTTATCACCGACATCAATGAAGCTCCGTTAGTTGAAGATCTTCATGGCGATTTTAACAACCTCCTAGTGTACGACGATGTCATGCTCGACTAACGCAAAAACTCCAGCCCGGATATTTTCAAGTGGCAGACGTGATCCACGTCACAGAGCAATACACTCAGATTCCTAAAGTCTTCAGAGATTATAGCAATCTTTTGGTTGTCCTCACTAACGTTGATACACACACGCTGCGAAATATTCATCAGATTTGGTGTTCCAGCGATATGAATGTGGTTAGATTTAAAAATATCTTTGCACAAACGCAGAAGGAGTCACATGGGTTTATTACAATCAATCCACATGATCCTCGGTCACAATATCGCATTGGTCACTACAAAAGTTTTAGTTGAGAGACCTCTCGCCGGCAGCTACTTATTTTTATGCTCGTGGTCCAACACCCCTCTGTAAACAGCGGCGTAGAGGACGATCTACTACCGGTCGTTTCCCAATTATCTACAGCAGCAGGGGCGGACAGCACGCTAGTCTACAATCCAGCTACCCTGATACGTTAGAGGCCTCAATTTATCCTTCTCGACCTTGTATGTCCATTTTTGCCTTCTTCTCTAATTGGGTTCTCTAATTCCTGCTGCTGGAAAACTCATGCATGGATGTACGTATCCAAGTCAGAATGTATGTTTCTTAAAACATAAACATTTGCAATCAAAGATTGGTAAATTCGCTGGCTGCATTGGTGTCAAAATGAATTGGTTTGCTCGTGCCTTAATCGGTGAAAATTTATCGACTTAAGTTAAACTTATTTCTTAACATTTAAAATGGTAACAAATTACAGTCGAGCATATCTCTTCCTTCTATTCCATTCATTTCATCATTATTTTCCACGATGGAAAAGAAGGAAGAAAGATAGGGTTGATCCAGGGTAGAGATTAATAAACCTTTCTCTTATAAATGCACGTTACTGAATGAATCTATGATTTGAGAGAGAGAGAGAGAGAGAGAGAGAGAGAGAGAGAGAGAGAGAGAGAAAGATTTTGTAGGCTTAGTTGTTGCTATGTTTATGCATGCTTATCAAATTCCGCAATATACAAATTTAAGTAATCTTTTTTAATAGCTTATATAAAATATTTTTTTCGCCTCATTTGAATTTTTCACATACCACGGTGTCATAATAATTTACCTCTTAATGAAACAGTATGAAAACCGTGAACTGTTCAGTGTTAATACATCGATTGCGCTGTTTGTGTTAATAGAGGACCCGTTAAATATTTTCAAAAAGATTTCATTCTAACTCAAAAACTCTAACCATTACACCATTAAACTGTGATATTTTTTCTCAACATATTCATTTTACTGTTCGAATCAATTTGACAATAAGGCAAATAACTGAGATTTTCCTTTCAGCAAATACCGCCGACTCGTTGGTAGGCGACATGCACATCTCTTTTTGTAATTAACACCAAAGTACCTTTTCCAAACTAATTATAGCTGTTCCATTTCCAGGTGTTTTGGTAATTCGAGTCTAAACATTGTAGTATCAAATTCCAATGTCATCGTTTTGAGCGGTACGCAAGCAATCATGTGTAGACCGTATCTTCATCTTAAGTGAGAGATAAGACTGTGATGGTCTATGTGTGAGACAAATGATTGAAAATGCAAACTATCAAGAGAATCGTAAATGCACCAGATTGCGATCATAAATGCGTCTATATTATGTAGAGCGAAATTAAATTTTAGAAACGTTTTCTAAACGAAAATAGCTGACAACTGGGGAAAACAAAGGTTGATGTGATTTTAAATCAGATGATATGTATTTTGAATTCACACTATGCATGAAATAAATATATCTTCCTCGTTGAGCTTAAACAGTCCTTCCGTGTGCTTGATCAATGCATACAATGCAAACATATTAATAAATATAAAAAAAACTTAAATTTCCTCCAAAAATGTTATAAAAATGAATAAATTATGAAAAAGCCTTTCCTTTGTAATCCTTATGTGTGAAAAATATTTTAAATATTCGCATTTCTTTGTGTTTTTCTATCTCTATCTCTCTCTCTTTCTCTCTCGTGTTTTTGTTTCAAAGTGCAAACGTAACGAAGGACAGAATGATGTAGGTAGAAGGGAAAGAAAGATGCAAAGGTACATGAAAGAAAGAAATAACTACAAAATGAAGGTGGCGATATTGTGTACAAAAATGTAAACGTTAGGTTTCTCTTGAGTGTTAAATTCTCTTTTATTGATACGAAGTTTATATTTACAGGTTATCACCACGTACTTTAAATTTTCATGTACAAAACATTTTGGGAGACCTTAATTCTAATTCATTGAATTATGATGAATATTTGGTCAAGAAAAAATACTGACCACTTTAATCTATTATGTTCCCAAGAGGTTATTTTGTACGAGGTGATAACATACAAAAGCAAAAAGATTTATATATGTTCTGGGCAGTCTAGACACATGCAAAGCACAATCTGAATACTTCGAGATCGAGATCGAGAGAGAGAGAGAGAGAGAGTCTTAAAAGATTCTTTAAAACGATTATGTTTTCTGCGTTAAAATCAAGATGCAGTCATGTACTTGTTAAGCATTCCGGTAGAGATGTAGCGGAGAAAAGATAGGGATACTCGGTTAAAATTGTAGAGCGTGTGCACGTATGAACACCAGTCATAGCACTTGACAGCCAGCTCAATCGACCCAGTAAGACTGAGTTTCACGATGCCTGGTCATTTCACAATTTTACTTTTGAGGTGCCTTGTTTATCCGCATATCCCAAAGCGAAATCAATGATATATGCACATTCAATATGCACTGTTTATACGTTGTCAAGGATACAATCTGTGAAGCTCTCTCAACTACATGTGGGATCATATTACACACATTTTTATTCCAATATTATGTTTCCGTTATGTATTTTATATTCCAGATTTTGTGCAAAGATTAGGGTTTGGAGACGTTCTGTATGCATCTGTTTATACGTTGTCAAGGATGTAATCCGATAGAGCTACCTGTGGGATAGCATTACACACTTTGTTATTCCAATATAAAGTTTACATTTTGTATTTTGTGGTCCTGGTTGTGTGCGAAGATTAAGATTTTGGAGACAATGACAGTTGCTGAAACAAATATTCAATGGAGCGAAGATTGTCTTTGTTAAGTTATAAATCAAACGTAAAAGAAAGTTCAGTAAAATGTCAAAATGTCAAAATTGGGATCAAAAACAACACAGACGCCGATAATTCTGTGCAACTAGCTTAGACGTCTTTGCTCTCGGCGGATCTTAACCAACACGCACCCACCCAACCAATGAATAATCATCGCTCATCGCTTTCATATATAAAAAGTATTTAGAGATCCTCAGTTTTCCTCTAATATTTCAATATATTTTAATACCAATAATCACTCTCTACTCGATTTTTCTTTCATGCCAATAAATATTGTGCATGGAGACATGAATAGACTCATAAAAGAAACTTACTTGATTCATAAATTAGATACTTTGTATCCTAATGGCCTTGATACGAATGCTCTATATAAAATTTTATAAAATATTTTTTTTAAATTGTTGAATCCTTTTATAACAATATAATTATATGTATGACTGTTTGTCTTATTTTATTTTATTATTTTACAGTAAAATGTCAATACATTTTTTAAACATGTTTTCCTTCCTTAAAAAAAAAACAATAAAGACAGTTGGTTATACATTTACATATACAGATATATAAACCTATAAATGTGCATTGACTGACATTGATATAATTTACTGTATTATGGTTAGCGTAGACGAGAAACATGGAAACTGTGTATGAGAACGTTACAATATCTAAATATGTTTAAAAATATTCTGAAAACTACACTACGCTTAGTTTTCAACAAGTCTGAGTCATCACTTTTAATCATTTTGTTTCGGCTAAATTGGTGCCATAGATACACATGCGTATCAAAGTCCAGATTATAAAATGAAATAAACTAGATTAATAGCTCAGACAAAAGAGACTTGTGTACAGGCTTTTCAACATGTTTTTCATAAAGATTCCACTATCTTGCACTTGAAGTCAGGAAAAATATTACATATTTGCCAGTATCTTAAGATCATTATATAATAAACAACAAGGTGAAGGTTTAAGACAGGCTAGTGTTAGCATAAACAAAACAATTCAACTGCAATTTCTATATTTTTTAAATCTAGGTACATATTGATATGTCGTTGTCTTTGTACACAAGAATCAGAAACTGAGTTGATGGTTGTGTAGAAATAGAAAATGTCCCCTCCCTCTCCATTGCCGATCTTGTCAGATACATAACCGTCTTTGGAATTCAATTTCTTTTTGTGTCATACTAATGGATAAGATGGCTTATAAGGAAGGGTGTCATTCCAGTGGCAAATATGGCTTGTAAGGAAGGCTGTCATCTTAACGGAACAAAAGGCTTGTAAGGAAGCGTGTCACCCGAATGGCAAAAATACCTTGTAAGGGAGGGTGTCATTATAATAGTAATGTCTGAGAAGACAGTGTGTAATCCCAATGGCAATGATGGCTTGTAAGGAATAGTACCATACTAATGGCAATGAGGGTTGATAAAGACGTGTTCATCCCAATGGCAAAGATGAAGTATATGTAAAGGTCTGATGCTAATGACAATGGCTGGCTGATAAGGAAGGGTGTCATCTCAACGGCAGTGATGGATTATATGGAAAGGTCTCATACTACTGACAAAGTTTGGCTGATAAGGACTGGTGTCATCCAAATGGCAATGATAGCTTATAAGAAATGGGGTCATGCTAATGGCAATGAGGCTTAATAAGGAAGTGTGTAGTCAAATTGGCAAAATTTTCTGATAAAGAAGGGTGTTGTCTCAATGTCAAAGATGGCTTAAAAGGAAGATTGTAATGCTAGTGGCAATGATTGTTGATAAGGACGTGTATCATCCTAATGGCAAATATGACTGATAAAGATGTGTAACCCAAATGGCAATGACGGCTTTTAAGGAATGGTGTCATGCTAATGACAATGAGTGCTGATAAGGATGCGTGTAATCCTAATGACAAAGATGGCTTACAAGGAAGAGTGTAATGCTAATGGTAATGACGGCTGATACGGAAGTATATAATCCTAATAGCAAAGATGACTGACAAGTAAGGGTGTCATCCTATTCTTTCTTGACGATTTTCATGATAAAATTTTCTGTTAATTGTAATATCTTAATATTTTAGACTGTTTGGACTATATATGTTATTTCCTTTCTCAGCCAAAGGAAAATGTTATGGACATTTTTGTTTTTGGATTACTGTCTAATATATCTCCTGAGATATTATCAACTTGTTCTTATTACTATAGAATAATTCTTAGGCTTCGGATGTAGCTAAACTATTGACGTGTACTGATTATGCATTACTATTTACTATTGATATACGTAATATTAGTAGTAGACTAATAGGCAGACCCTGGACCGGAGACCCAACTCCCCTAGTAAAACATTTTTTGTGTACCCGATAAATTAAACACTTTGTGTTACCTGATTTGTTTTGGGGGAGTTGGGTCTCCGATCCAGGATCCGCCTATTAGTCTACTTCTATATTTTAAAGTTTAGACAAAATTTCATATTGAACAATGAAATAGTATATAATATGTATCATTATAACCCAATAAGACATGTTGGATTTGATCTAACAAACAAATTTTGTAAGAGATTTGATTCAATAAAATCAGCCTCATGCTATACTGGCATAAAACCTAAAATAATAAGCGACTGTATTAAAAAAGTTGGATTTCATATATCACCAAAATATGGGTCAGTATGGTTATTCGCAACTGAAAATGACGAACGAATAAGAGGTTGGTCAGATGATTTAATGATATTTATTGACAATATAGTTGATATTTTATTTGATAATGATATTACTAAAGCTATACAAAATTAAGCATCTACTGTTCTAACCATATTTTATGATAATCTTTTTCATACCTGCTGACTCTCATTGGTAGAATATATGTTAACATACAGTCAATAATACGAAACTCGCGTATTAAATTGTCCATATCATAGTTTACACCTCGTAAGTAAGATCGTATCTGATGAAGTAAGTTTTTGTAAGTTATACTAGCTGTTTTGCAGGCATTTTTTTAAGTCACAAGTCGAGGTTCAATTTTTTTACACGCTGTTGCAAGAGAAACACCAACGCCTGATATTATTAACAAAAACGGATTTAATGATGCTCCACTTGAAATTATACCAGAGCTAGTCATTAGCAGTGGTAAAGACGATATTATCCGAAGTATTTTGCTATAGTATTTATAACATTCTTTTACACACCAGAGGTTTTTATGATAAAATTTGTAATATTTTACTAGTGCGTCAACATGTTGTTTTGGAATTTCTTCTGAAATGTGATTGAAATCGACGATTTGGTTTTTCATTATACAATATTTTATACAAAGACAAAAGTTCTAGTGCCAGCAATCGAATCGAGAAACTCGCGGAATTTATTATTTTTAGGATCAGCTATAAACTCTCTATATTTATCATAAACATCTGACGAAGTATCATCATATCGTTTATCTGTTAATACATACTGTTTCTTTAACCAAGCGTACGAATCAAAACTATTTCCTACTTCACTCTCATACAAATCTGTTTTATTCACAAAATTACTGTAATCGATTTCTGTTTCATCAATATACCCTATAACTAAACTCAACTGATCTAACGTGAAATTTTTGAGAACAAGATGTTGTCTGATAATTGCATATGCGACTACGAAATTTGCAAACATTAATTTCTTAAGCTGATCTAGTTCAATTGTAGGAAGACCAACAGCAGAAGCTACTTTTAGCATCACTTTCTCATATGGCTTTGTGAGTATTGTTTTAACTTCGTTGTAATAATTCCGTAATGACAATTGTCTACAGTATTGTAATGATGCGAGTGGAACATCATCTTCTTCACTTATATCATAATAAGAATCAGACTTTACTTCCAACTTTGTTTGACCGACTTCTGTAAAAAACTTTTCTCGCTCATCATCACTAAGATTACTAATTTCATCGTCTAAACTTTTGATGATCTTTAAAGACTTGTTAACAATAATCGGATCAAATTCTGGGTCTTTTTTACGTATCATTGGCAAAATTGCGTTTGCGTATACTTCAATAATTAACTCTGCGTCTGACGTCATAGTAACGATTTTTAACCAAGGTTTCTTTGTCATGGTAGTACATACCGAGATGTTTAAATATATATCGTTTTAAAAAACTATTATATGAATCTCTGCTTCTTTTTCTTTTCATTTTTCTATTTTCTGCTAGTTTGTCAAGACGAGTATGATTTTCGTTTATTCGTCTTTCTTCCAATGTTCTTCCACTATAAACTCGTGTTTTTATTAAGTCTGATTTTATTATCAAATCTATGTTAGACCAATCAAGCTCGAGTAATATTTTTTTAAAGTATAATTTCAACTTGTTTTTGTTCTTCTAGACAATCATCAGGATGAGAGTGTCTGCTTATAATATCAGTTTTCTATTGCTTTTCTCAGTTGTGGCCCTCGCATATGCATAACGCGAATAAAATTAGTAACATGATCTGGTGATATTAGTTTGTCTAATAAACTAATGCCAGTATATTTCATATTTTGGATTGTTTTTGCTGCTTCATTAATAGCTCCAACATCTTTATCAGGGTTAAAAGTATTATCATAAAATTCTTTCGCGATTGTTATAATTGGTGGTTCTGACATTATTTTATAGCATTAGATTAAATTTGTTCGTCGAATGTATATGTTTGAAATGCTGTCAGTCCTGGAAACGGATGCTCAGCAGCAAAAGCATTAACTCGAAAATGTAAGTACTTGTTAACAGTGTTTTCCGTCGGGATTGTAAAATATTGTGTTGTTGAAATGTAAATGTCTGTTGTGCTATACAATGTTGTCCAGTTGATATCGTCATTTGATCCTTTCAATCGCCAATTAAAAATTCAACCAACACTAGAGTTTAATCGACCTCGCAAATGAAATTCCCAAATAGCAACAGCATTGGGACATTTAAGTTTAATCCAAAAGTTTTCAACTTCTCCTTTTGTCGTCCACTCATGTCTATCGGAGAAAGCGTAATAAGGATAATTTTCAGGATAATATGATAATGCGCTTACCTCAAACCCAACTCGATTGTCAGTTGCTTTATAAAGTATTGGAATATATCCAACATTGTTTTTAGTTCGATTTATACCACCGCCACCAGATACACTATCAACATACGCTTTATTTGTCAGATCATTAGGACTAACTGGAACATACGTCGTAGTTATTTTTTTGTCTCTCATGTTTATATTACCTGACATTGGTCCACCAGATTTTTTAAAGTATGGGGCAAGTTCTTCTTTCAACTGACCATAACTAACGGCATCAGCATCATTAGCTGGTTGTGAGGTTGTCGGTAGTCCAGTTATTTTTGAATTTGAGATAAACAGGTTACCTGTCATTGTATCGCCGGCTTTGTTAAGTTTATTATCGTCCACAGATTTTAGTTGTGCATAACTTACCGCTTGTGTTTGATTTAAGTTTTCTGGCGGATATGCAGTCTCTAAATTTATAATATTTTTTCCTGACATATTGATATTACCTATAACCGCTCCACCGATTTTATCAAGTTTGTTATCATCCACATACCTCAACTGCGCATAACTTACCGCTTGTGTAAAATTTAAGTTTGCTGGTGGATATCTGGTCTCCAAATTTATTATTTTTTTTTTCTGACATATCTAAATTACCGCTTAAAGTTCCTCCTGTCAACGACAACTTGTTGTCATCAACAGATTTTAGTTGTGCATAACTAACAGCTTGTGTAAGGTCAACTCTTACTGGTGGATATGCTGTTTCTAAACCTAGTACTCTTTGATTTGACATAAACAGGTTTCCTGTCATTGTATCACCAATTTTTTTCAGGTAACCTGAAATCTTGCCGTTTGTTATTGTTGTTGTACTTTCAGCCGACGAATTTCCTGTTAATGTTCCAAATTTCGTGTAGTAGCTCATTATTTATTATCCTACATAAAATTGTCAACTTTAGTCAGTTTAATGTAACATAAAATTATATAACAAACATTGGCAAAATCGTTGATATTAAACTTTGATACAGAGCGGTTGGTGAAACATAAACATAACAATGAACTTCCAGATTGTCATTATCTTATTGTTGGGCGAACTGGATCGGGAAAAACAAATTTGCTTATGAACTTGCTTCTTGGTGATAATTTTAACTACGATCGAGTTTATATTTATACAATTAATCCACATCAAGATAAGTACGAGCTACTAAGCGAATATAATGACAAACTTCGTGATGATCTTGAGGCTGGTGAAGATTTTGTTATAATCAAACAACCGGAAGATCTTGTTCCAGTTAATCAACTTGATTCGGATGAACATAAGATAGTTGTTTTTGACGATATTCCGCTAAATAATGTAGAAATGAATAAAATAAGATCGCATTTTTCACTGTCGCGAAATAAGAAATGTAATTATGTTTATCTCGCCCAAGGTTTTTATAATGTTGACAGATTTATTCGGCGAAATACCGGTTGTTTTATATTATTTCCAGGACTGGACAATGTTGACGTTAGAAATATCGCGAACGAACAATGCGGTGATGTGACAAAAGATAAATTTATCGAATTATATCATAAAGCTACGAATGATAAATATAACTTTTCCTTATTTGAGAAACTTACAAATGCTTCAACTAAAATGTTTCGCTGTTGTATTGAAATTTATCTGCAGTAAGTTTTTGTTTTATATAAAATTTATATATAATAATTATGGATAAACGAGTAAAATATAGAAAACATATAGAAGATCTAAAAAAACTTGCTCAATCTCAAGCAGAATTTAAGCAAAAAGTACAGCAAGCACGACGTGGACAAGTAACTGCTGCAGAAACAACAGCTACGATTCTCAAACCAGTTACTGAAGCACTACTTGGAAAACAACCTGAAACTAAAAAACTATCGGAAGAAGAACTTAAGCAACTACAGGAAAAAGGTTTGGTTGAATTAGTTAAAGAACAACAAGAAGCAGCTGCTGCAAAAATTGTTGCTAGATCTGATGAGGAACAAATAATGTTGGCTGAGGCACTTGTAAGGAACATAGCTGATCCCGCCGCTAGACAAACTGAACTAAACCGGCTGATCAATAATCCAATTTTATTTGAAAGAAGATTAGCAGAATTAACTTCACATGAAATTTGGACTATGTTGGGAAAATTATCGGAAAAAATACAGGATGTTGAAAAAGAACAAAAAGATATTGGTGAGAGAATGATAAAGTTTTTAAGTGTTGATGAACAAAGACGATTTTATCGAGAAAAGAAAATATCAGATGGTGAATATCAAGAATTTTTAGGAGAGAATAATATAGATGAAATTGATAATATTGCTACGACCCTGTAGTTGAATTACATATGTGTTAAAATTTAAATTCTTATAATTCTTTGTTTCATTTTTATTTTATTTTTATATCACTAAAAGTTATTATTATTATGGTGATGATTATGTTAGCAAGGTCTAATAGTATGTTAGAAACATCGTATTTATTTAAAACGTAAATGTGACTCGTGTAAGCACGATTTTTGCATGACGGTTTTTCGTATCAAGTAAACAGTGAGAAAGAGCTATGTAAATGATTGGCTGTGACCACGTTATTACTTGTTTACGCTTTTGTAATGTCCAGATGGATTTCGAAATCACACGTGTGCTTCATGCGTGTGTACATGTAATGACGCATTAGCTTGTTTTAAATGCTCAGTTACCTGTAAGAAAAGTCATTGAGATAGTCATAGAGTGGTAGTCATAGAGTCGTGGTCATAATCGTAGTCAGTTATACTTGAGAGTCACATCATAACATCTTACAGAGTTTCTAACACCTTAAGGAAAAGGTATTTCTGTGCTGGAAAGAGGTGTTTGTTCATTCGTACGTGTTAGGAACAACATGTGTGTTGTTAGTGGTGGTAGGTGTATTTCATCTACTTTCTAAATAATTATTTTCCCTGAAGAACAACACTACTGGCTTTGGACAAAGACATTTGATGAAATTATTTCTAAATCGGAACAGAACAATACAAATTGTGCTTTACAGTGAACATTTTGGACATTTAGCCTTCGTCTGACGTCATCTTCCGCCATCTTGGAACGGAACTGAGATTCAGACTGTATCAATTTAGAACTGTTTATTCACAGGACTTACGTGTTTTCACAAATTTAGAACAATTTTTTGGATCTTCTTCGTAAATCGTAAGTCTTGTTTGATATATTTACCTTTTCTCCGTGTTTTCTAGAGAAATAAATTTATTTTTGTTAAAATTTACAAAGCTTGTTGTCTTCACTCTTTCTTTGTGTTACTTTGAACGAGCCGATACGTAACAATATAAAAATTTGGTCGAAAGAAAGATATGATGAGCTTGTTAATGATTTAAATACAATGATAAATAATGGCTTTAAATTTAATCATGATTTAGAACAAACTAATGAAGAAGATCGTATGACTGAACTTTTTGATAAAATTAGAGCCGGTGTTATTGCTGGAGTATTTAAAAGAACAGCAGATGAGAACAGACAAACAGGGTTTGGTAAAGGTTGGAGTTTTCATAGGAAATTT
Source organism: Megalonaias nervosa (assembly GCA_016617855.1). NCBI lineage: Eukaryota > Metazoa > Mollusca > Bivalvia > Unionida > Unionidae > Megalonaias > Megalonaias nervosa. The sequence continues at coordinate 16,854 of JAECUM010043186.1, forward strand.
AAAATAAATGATGAAAATCGCATTAAAGATGCTAAAAAACTTAAAAAGTATATTAGAACTGAAACACCACTAGTTATATCGCCAGGGGAAATTGAAAAAGAAAAAAAAAACAGGAACCGGTGTAAAAATATTTACATCAAGTGCTGAAATGATAGGCAGATTAATGCTGTTGATATCATCAAAGAAGCTGGTGATATTAGTGTTGAAATTAATAATGAAATTATTGACATACTTGATCATCTGAGATCAGAAAATTTATTAACATCTGACGAGTACGAAACTTTACACCGTGATTTGATATAAATTAAGGCGATTTAATTTTGTGAAAATACAATAAATAGCAATGTCAACAACATTATTACTAGACTCTAGTACAGCTGCGAAAGATAGCGCAAATTTTTAAGTAAATTATATTCCGCCAATAGAATTAAATCGCGAAAAACGGTATGAAATTGGACTAATTTCATGTACGTGTTGGCATTCCATGGCTAACGTAAAAGCTGGTGCCAATGATGAATTTACATTTATTCCAAATGTAATAAGAAACACGCAATGGAAAACATTTAAAATTCCACAAGGAGCTTATAATGTCATTGATCTAAATAAGACGATAAAAGAGTTAATAACGAAAAATAATGGTATCGCTGACGATTTTGAACTTGTACCGAATTATAACACATTGCGCGCTAGAATAACATTAAAAAATAATATGTTAATAGATTTTTCATCAGCATCAAATATTGCATCACTGATCGGATTTACTCATCATAAGTATGGACCTTTAGTGCCAGGAGAAACTTTAACATTTGACGGTGAACTGTCGGTAAATATAACTGACGTAAACATAATATTAATAAATTGCTCTATTGCTTCTGGATCCTACTCAGCCCAGGGCAGTAAAGGACAAACAATATATAGTTTCTCGCCAGATGTTCCACCAGGTTCTCTCATGCAAATTAGTGCACGGCAAGTTATTTATTATCCGCTAAATGTTGAAAATCAAATAACAACAATAAATATGCAGTTGACAGATCAATCTGGGCGACAGCTGGATCTAAATAATGAGGTCGTTACCTATTACCTACACTTACACGCGCAATAGTAAACATAATTTATAAGAAAAGCTAAAAGATTTTTAGTAAATTATAATGCGAAAGATTTGGCAATGAAAATTATGCAACCTCAGATATAATGAAACAGAGAAAAAAATTTCATAGAAGAAAAATTGATGGTGGATTTTTGGGAAATACAATTACTAAAGTTATTGAAAATGTTCCGGGAATCGCGCGTAAAGTTGCACCAATTGCACTTGACGCAGCTAAAGGTTTTGCAACTGGAGCTGCATCTGCCGCTGGAATTGCGGTGGGACAAAAAAATAGTTGAAAAAATTAAAGGCACACCGTCTACATCTGAGATAAAACAAGTTATATCAGCAATCGCTCCAACAAAAGAAACACAACGTGCTATGATAACAACAACAAAAAAAATTTTATCACCAAAGGGCGAGCAGATCATCAAAAAATTAATATCTAAAGTAACCGCACCGCAATAAAATTTTATATAATCTAATAAATAAAAAATGTCTGTTAAAAATTATCTCGATTTAGCAGAAACTTATGACACCGATGACACTGTCACAGAATTTGAGTATGTTGAGTATCTCGATGAAAATTCTAATGAACCAAATAAAGCTGGTGTTAGAACATTTAATACTCGAGACGAAGATGTATTTCTACTGCCACATAAGGCAATGTTAGAAGTTCGCGGTCAGATTATGACAGTAGCCAATCCACCTGTTGCAATTGCAGCTGGAACAGAAGTAGCTCTTATAAATAATGGCTGGTGCTTATTCAAAAGTGCCCGATATCAACTGGCCAATCAAACTGTTGAGGATATTTCAAGTCACCTGCAAGTTGCAAGTACAATTTTAAATATTATTTCGTTTTCTGACGATTATTCAAGATCAACTGCAACTAACATGATGTGGTTTAAAGATACTGGAACTGGTGGTTTAGCCGTATCAAATGAACTTTTCTCCAAAGGTGTCTTGGTACACGGAGCTGATGCCGCTGCAGATTTTCCAATTGTAAGAAATTTTCTTATTGCTAATGCTAACAATTTTGGTATAGCCGCACCAGATGCAGCCGCTAATCAAGATGCTACAAGAGTTTCTCTTACTGCTGCTTGTAATAATCTTGGCATAACACCACCAGCTGCAGATGCGAACGGTGTTGCAATGTTAGATTTAGTTAATAAAGCAATCAGCGTAAAAAAATCCACGTTACAATGAAGGTTTTGCTAAGAGAAAGGCACTTGCAGCAGGATCACGTCAAATTACAATGATGCTGCCATTAAGTACAATATTTGGCTTTTGTCGCGATTACGATAAAGTATTTCGTGGAGTTAAACATACACTTATTTTAGATCGGGCAGAACAAAACGACTGCTTGTTTAGGTCAGGCGGAGCTGATGTACAATTTATCATAAACAAACTTGCGTTGTGGATCCCAAGAATAACGCCATCGATCATTAAAATGTCGGAATTAAATAATATGCTTGAAAACCGCACAAACAAAATTTATTTTCAGCAACATAAAATATATCAAACAGCAGTTCCGAATACTACTGACTACACAAGGCGAGTCACAACAACATCAAGCGAACAACTGCCGAGACATTTATTTGTTGTATTTCAACAACAAGCGCGACTGGTAACCAACAACAAAATAATGCAATATTTGACCACGCCGATGTTAGACGAATATATGCTAGACTAAATTCGAAGCAATATCCGGAACGAGCAATAGAATGCAATTTCGCAGATGACGCTAATAAAAAAATTACTCGACCTTACATGTATCTGCTCGACGCAGTGCAAAAATATCAAGATGTTGAAGATGGATCTCAAATATCAGTAGAGGAATTTCGTACACTTTATCCAATATGTTATTTTGATGTTAGTAAACATAGCGAGCGAGCTGTTGATTCAACAGCTGATATTGAAATTACTTGGACACTTGGAGCAGTTCCAGCAGCGCAGTTGTACGTGAACGCGTTAGTGATCAGCGACAGATTTATTACAATTGATTCTGTTGGAGGTAAAATGGCAGTCCAAGTTTAATCTGCAATTTGTATATAAGATGACAAAATATATTATAAAAGAAATATATTTGACTGATGGTCAAGTTAAAAAATTAGCAGCTGCCGTTGCAAAGCAGAGACAGGTATCATTAAAAATCAACCCTGACATTTCCAAGGGTATTTTAACAAAATTGATGTTAACCAAAAAACAGGTGAACAGGTACGATCGTAAAAAACCTTTTGTTTTAAATTTAAGCGCCGCACAAATAACAGCGATGTCAAAACAAGGTGGTTTCTTCGGTCTGGCACTATCTGTACTAGCTAGCTCAATAATACCAAAAATTTTACCTATACTAGGAACGCTTGGACTAGCAGCAACGTCTGGAGCAATATCTGGCGCAACGAAAAAAGCAGTTGAAGGTCGTGGAATTGTTGGCGGTGGTATAAAGAAAATAGTCTAAAGATAAATTTTATGTGACTGATAAATATAATGCCACGACGAAGAAAAACAACAACGAAAACAAAAATCACCGCGACGTCGAAGAACAACCAAAGGACGATTTCTTCCAATAGCTCCACTTATAATGGGACTAGCGGGAAGTATACTACCAAATCTGCTAGGAATAGGAGGACGAGGACTAACATTGCCGGGAACACGGCCACCCCGCTAAGTAACTTTGATATACTTGATAAACTAAAACAAGTAAAAATTTTCCACGGAGTTTATTCTAAAGATGAACTTAACCGAAGGTGTCGCAGCTGTAGGTTCGTGTGTGATAAATATACAAGATTTCAACGACGGATCTGGTACACATTGGGTAGCAGTTTATAATAACAATTATTTTGACTCGTTTGGGCTTCCTCCGAGCGATGCAACAAAAAAAGTATATAAACAAACAACATAAAATAATATATTATTCATCCAATCAGCTTCAACCTGTTGGAACTTCTGCTTGCGGATATTATTGTATAATGTTCATTAAACAAATGTCTCAATCACCTGACAACGTAAGGGAATTTAATTTTTTAAAGTTTATTTTACAGTTTGACAAACAACCTTCTCATGCCAATGATGAGATTGCAATAAATTTTTGTAAAGCTATCTAAAAGCTTGCAATTAGTTTAATCTAAATTACAAGTATATAATGTCAACATATTGTCTCAAATGTAAAACTAAAACAGAAAATATTAATGAAACAACAGAAAGAACAAAGAACAACAGGATGATGCTGAAAAGTATTTGTGCAATCTGCGGAAAAAGAAAAAGCATGTGTTTAAAGAAATTATCCCCGGAGATAAAGTTGTTGGGAGCTGGTTGCCCTGACATTCTTTTAGGAGATGATTAAATGACTGTCTCTGACGAAGATAATTACCAACTGGTTTTTATTTTTGGGTCAAATTTCTTATTTTCTGAGGGTGAAAACCCCAGCACTTTTCAATATAAATTTTCGCATTTTTTGATAAGTTTTACTTTTTTATCCACATTTTGCTGACTTTTCATAAATATTTCGTTAATATTTACTGTTTTTTTTTGAGAAAATATTGAAAAACATGAGAATTTATATTGAAAAGTGCTGGGGTTTTTGCCCTCAGAAAATAAGAAATTTGACCAAAAAATCGCTAAAAAAAGGCAAAATGGTCGAAAAAACGTCAAAATTTGACTACGAAACAAGTGAAATTAAATTTTTTTCAGAAATATTTTCAGATTTATAATAAAAAAAAAATTTTTCTGAAAAATATTTTGTCGGTTATAAAATATAGCATGATATGCAAATGTGATTGTGATAGAGATCTCTGTCTTGAGCAAAATAAAATTGTCACATATTGCCAACAATGTAACAACAGAGAAATAATAGGAACAGGTATAGACATACATAAATTGATTGGCAAATTACCGAAACCAAAAGGAGGCTGGACATTACCAGGCCATAAGTATACTGGACCTTATAATCCTCTTGATAAACAACTAGATGAAAACGATAATCCGCTGCCAGGACAAGAGCCTTACAATCAAGTTGATGCAATAGCAATGCGTTATGACATTTGTTATCGTGACATTGAACGTCCTGATAACGTTCGTGTAGAAAACTCAAAATCAGACTGTGATAAAGTAATGCTAGACGAACTTCGTGATATGAACCCGACAAATATGCGAGAACGATTTGATAGAAGCCTGGTGCAGGGTTTTATTGAAGCAAAATATAAATTAGGGCTTGGGAAAGAATTGTATGATGATCTTGCAACTGAACTACACAGACCTAAAAAAAAAGTTTACGCGACGTAAAGTTGTCGCAAATGCCGTTGATGATATCTGGGCGATAGATTTAGTTGATGTGTCAAATCTTGCTGAGTTTAATGATAATAAGAAATACTTGTTTAACGTTGTAGATGTTTTTAGTAAATATGCTTTTAGTGTTCTAGTTTCAGACAAGACAGGAACGTCAATGACTGACGCGTTAAAACAGATTATCGTTAGTACAGAAAGAAAACCAAATAAAATCTGGACTGATCACGGAGCAGAATTTTTCAATAAAAAGTTCGAGCAGTTTTTGGAACAAAATAATATCAAAAAGTATGTTACAGGAAACGAAGGTAAAAGGGTTGTCGTCGAGCGATTTAATCGCACGCTAAACGAAAAAATACACACATTTATGATAGCTAAAAGCACAAACAGATATGTCGATGAGCCTCCGCAGATAGTTGACGAATATAATAACACGAAACACCGAACCACTCAATTGTCGCCAAACGACGCAATGAAAAATCCAATATTAGCAAACGAAAACATGTACCTCAGACATAAATTTAAAGTGGGTGATAAAGTTAGAATTTCTCTGACGAAAAAAAACATTTGAAAAAGGATTTACTCCAAACTGGACTGAAGAAGCATTTGTTGTTGATAAAGTACTTTTAACAATACCTGTATCATATGCGTTAAAAGATTTATTAGGTGAACCTATAACTGGCAGTTTTTACGAGCAGGAACTTCAGAATACTTCCCAAGACGTATTTGTTATTGAAAACGTTATCCGAAAACGCGGTGACAAAAGTTTAGTTAAGTGGAGAGGATACAGCGATAAATTTAATAGTTGGATCCCAACTAAGTCGATGCAAAATTATTTATAATTTTGTGTAATAATGTTATTATAAATTTTTTCGTATTTCACAAGTACAGATTTACATTTGATAGTTTTACATAAAGAAATTAAATATAATTTTCTTTCATTATCAACTGGCATTAAGGTAAATATTTTAGCAAAAATAAAATCATATTTAATGCTCCTTTGCTGGCCAGTTATTTTTAGATTTAAAAACGGTTTGATAAGCTGCCAAAATATTTGTTGTTCGGCAACAGTAAAATTAAATTTTATTACTTTTTAGCAATGTGATACTTAATATTATATCGTGCAGTTGTTGGTCTGCTGTAATTTTTTCTGTCAACGACAGTAACTACTTCATCATCGTCAGATTCGTTGTTGTACAAAATATTATCTTCGCTATAACTAGCAGATTTGTCTATATCGCTAGTGATTGTAATATTGTTGGCGACATTGTCGCTGGCGATATAATCTTCCGAATATATTTCAGCAAGTCGTTTCATCAAGTTCATATTATAATAGACTTTTATTTAATTTATAATAATAATGAGCAGCGAAACGAAATCTCCCTATGTAAAATATCATCAAAAAGTTAATATATTAAATTACAGGGAACTAGCCGAAGCAGTTCGAAAATGTCTGTCGGGTTATAGTGCATATTCTGTTGATGTTATTGTAATGCCTGGCGATTCTAACAAGATTATGCTAACAGCAGCAGAAAAAGATAAATTTAATGATAGCGCTATAATGACGCTGTAATTTGATAAAGATGATATTATAGCGTTTGCTCATCATTGCTTAACTAAAACCGAGTTAGCAAATATATTTAATCATCGTAACTAAAGATAATCCAAGTACTGTGTTCGATTGAAAAAGCTGATCTTGTTGTTTCATCGGCAACAAATTTTACTACCTTAGGATCTATCTTATAGTGTTTTGCCGCAGATGTAATTGAAGAAAATTTGATTACCTCATCTGTTTCGTGATTAAATGAAACAATAGGTTTTACCGGACATCTAAAATTAACACCACCACCTCGTCCTTTTCTCACATTTTCCTGCTGGGTAACTAGTTCTAAATTTTCTATTCGATTGTCAGATTTTCTGCCGTTGATGTGATTAATAACCAAACCATCAGGTATAGGTCTGTTAAACGTCTCATAAACAAGACGATGTGATAAATAATCAACTTGATCGGTTAGTGTTCCTCTGACAGTTACCTTGGAATACCCCATATTATTCATAACACCGACAACGTTTTTAGGTTTTCTTCTTCGAATAATTCCTTTGTCATTTGCCTCATATATATCGAATACCGGATGAGGCTGATACTCATCTTGTAAAGCTAAATTTTCAATATTATCATCGCTAATCGAGCCATTTACTCGATAGACTCGCTTTCCTTCTGGAATATCATCGCAGAATAAAGTATAAATAAAATCTTTTTTGAACATTTTAATTTTATCTGCATTATCACCTTTTACTAAAATGATCATTCCAGCTGGTGTTGGTTTACCAATAGATTTTTTAGATTTTATGTTAATAAACGAACCTAATGCATTTCCAGCATATAAGTTGTACATGGGGTGAACATGATAAGTTTCTTGCTCTTCCGCTGTCAGTCTAATATATCTCAGAATTTCTGTCATTATACCATAAAGATTTTATATCTCTAATTGCTTTTTCAACTTGGCGTGCTGTGAGTCATCGATCGAACAACCAATTAGAGATATAATATTACACTATATATATAACAATGTTGAAATTGCGTGATATTGCCAAAAAGAGCATTATCAAAGCAGAAAAAATTGCTAGTGCATTTACAGGATACGACAGCAGTTACAAATTTGATAATCAAAATGTTTTAGCAAATTTTAACTCTACAAATTTATATCATCTTTTACAACCTGTTATAGCCCAAGAACTTGCATCTCACAAAAGTATCAAACTAATAGTACAATATCATACGATTTTATCAAAATTACATGTAGTCGAAAAAGATATACTTGATATAATTTTTGAAAATACAAGTTTCGACAGCAAAATTTCCGAACCATATCTAACAGCTCAATCACGAAAAATATTAACTGGAACAAATATTACCACAATCGCCGCTGAAATACACCAGGAAATAAATAAAAAATTGGAGGAATTTACTTCATGTGGGTCAGGTTGGAAATTTGAAATGATAAAAGAAGTTTTAATTCACACAGCAAAATATAACATACTGCGAGGTAGTTCTTACGTTGATCTCCCTAAAAAAATTAAAAACAAAAAATGCTGTATAAATGTTAAAAACAACGACGATCAGTGTTTTCGTTGGGCAATTTTGTCGGAGAGACATCCTCAGAGTGACCACAGCGATAGAATTGAAAAGTATTTGCCGTACAAAGACGAACTAAATTTTAACGGGATAACTTTTCCAGCGTCAGAAAATCATATACCCAAGTTTGAAAAACAAAACAATATTTCCGTATATGTTTTCGGACTAGATGAACGAGAAAATGTTTACCCAAGGTATATTTCAGAGACAGCTACACAAAAGGCAATAAATTTATTATTTTATAAAGGACATCATTGTTGGATAAAAAACTTTAACGGCTTAGTTGGCGGATAGTATAATAAAAATAGAAAAAAGAAGTATTTCTGTTGCAGATGTTTGCAGGGGTTTTCTAAACCTGAAAAACTACAGGAACATCTTAAATACTGTATCAACGTTCAAAGAATAACTATGCCAAGCGAGAAAGAAAAAGTCTTAAAATTTAAAAATTACGATCACAAGCTAAATATACCTTTCGTTATTTATGCCGATTTTGAGTGTCTACTCGTTCCAGTGGGTGGAGCAGAAAATGATCCTAATAAATCAAGTACAAGAAAAATACAACAACATGTTCCTTGCGGAGTAGCTTATAAAATAGTTTGTTGCATCGACGATAAGTTTTCATGTCCGGTTAAGTTATATAGATGTAAAGATAGCGAATCAGAAAGTCCAGCAATTTGGCTGCTAGAAAATCTTATAGATGAAGTTAATATCATTTCTAACAGATTATTTAAAACAGCTCCAATGAAAATAACATCTGAGCAATAACTTGAGTTTGATGAAGCAGTTAATTGTCATATTTGCGAAAAATCATTGGTAGGCTCAAACGGAGTCTCTGATAAAATTCGTGATCATTGTCATTTAACTGGTCAGTATCGTGGAGCGGCTCATAAAAATTGTAATTTAAAATTTCATGCACCAACGTTTATACCTGTCGTTTTACATAACTTTCGCGGCTATGATAGTCATATCATTGGAGAAGCTTTTGGTAACAAGGAAATTAAATCCCATACATACATACATACATACATACATACATACATACATACACACATACATACATACATACATACATACTTACAGTCAGTCAGTCAGTCAGTTATACACACATACATACATACATACAGGTATACATACATACATACATACATACATACATACATACATATATGCATGCATGCACGCACGCACGCACGCACGCACGCACGCACACACACACACACACACACATACATACATACATACATACATACATACATACATACATGAGAGAAAGCTAATTTATAAGAAGCCCAATCACGTCAATAATCAGTAGTTGATGCAATCGCACACACCTGTTTACAATGGACAATGACGCTATGTGAATTGACCAAAATAGATTATTACCCCCGGAAAGCCGACCATCCGTAACGAAACATGTGGGTACATTCCTTTCAACTCATTGTGTACCATGACAGCTATATACAGAACATGGGTCAATGACTGCTAGATGAGTTTAGATTGTGCCAACAAGTGTGCAAATTGCTACTTTAAGCAAGACCTGCACAAAACATAACTCATTCAGATTGTTGAATTGAGTTGTATTTGGGGTGGGAGTTATAATGGAGACAGGATGTATATAATTGTCTATGTCTAGGTATTTATGAGGTATTTGCTCTTAGGATGCCATATATATATATATATATATATATATATATATATATATATATATATATATGTATATATATATTTGAACAAATCAAAAAGCCAAAGTCAATTTCAAGATAAATTATTTCAAAACAAAAACGTATTTGTAGACTATACGCAAATATTTCTGTTCATAACTATACATTCACTACTTCAAAACTGAAACATATTCTTTGTTCCTATTCACTTTCCCACACCCCCACTCCATGCTATAGTACGATATTGCAGATATATGTAGTGGCTCTTCTAATAGAACAGTCTTGTAATTTAATTTGCCTTAAATAAGTTATAAATGTTGACGATTACCAATCACAAGATTATCATCCAACACCAGAGAGTAAGCTGGCATTGAATTCTAACTTGTGTGTGGAATATAGGAACAACATAGAAGTAATATAACAAGATAACAGCAAAATATTTAAAAAATTTAAACTTTCAAAGTCAATACCCTATATCATATATATATATATATATATATATATATATATATATATATATATATATATATATATATAATAATAATAATAATAATAATAATATACATATGTGTGTGTATGTGTGTGTGATCTTGACTATCGTAAGTTGACCCATTGCACAAGTTACCCCTAATTTACGTGAAAAAGTTCTATGTAAACAAAATCAAAGATACCTCTAAGTGACAGCTCTTTGATTGCATTCAAGGCTACGAAATGGTGAGAAACTCAAATAAATTAAAATCTGGCATAACACACCAAATTGTCTGATGGCATGCTTAATATTGTGAAATTTTGTTCGACACATTCAAAATAACTTACCCATATTCTAGCGGGACAGACATCGCTTTCACAATTAGACCACAGCATAGGATTAAAGGTAGTTTTCCTAATGCATGGAACACACATTTTGACAACAGGGCCTACAGTCTACATGTCGCAAATAATATTGCGTAACAATTATGTTTTCTTACCAACAAGGCGAGGTCGAAGAGTTTGGAAGAGCTTC